>PVKZ01003189.1:0-151770 GCA_004027375.1 Macroglossus sobrinus
AGAAAGAAAGAAAGAAAGAAAGAAAGAAAGAAAGAAAGAAAGAAAGAAAGAAAGAAAAAAAAAGAGAAAAAGAGAAAAAGAGAGAAAGAAAGAAAAAGTGAAAAAGAAAAGAAAAAACAGAGAATACACACGTAGCCAATAGACATGAAAAGATGCTCAAAGTCAGCAGAAATAAATGAAATAAAGTATTTTTAAAAATCATCAAATCAATGCTGATTAAAACCACAATGGGATATCACTTCACATATGTCAAAATGACTATCATCAATAAATCAACAAACAAATGTAGGTGAGGACGTGGAGAAAAGGAAACCCTCATGCACTGTTTGTGAGATTGGAAATTAGTGTAGCCATTATGAAAAATAGTATAGAGTTTCCTCAAAAAATTTAAAATAGAACTACCTTATGACCCCTGCAATTCTATTTTTGGATTTTTATCCAAATAAATCCAAAACATTAATTCAAAAAGATTCATTACCCCTGTGTTCATTGCTCTGTTATTTACAATAGCCAAGATATGGAAGCAACCTAAGTGCTCACCAGTAGATGACTGGGTAAAGAAGAAATGGCACATATAAACAATGAAATATTACTTGGCCGTAAAAAAGAATGAGACTCTTTTTAAGATGGTGTAGAAGGTAAAGGCTGTACACACCTCTCCTAGCAACCACACCAAAATTATTAGAAAAAACAAAAAACAAAAACTATAGAGCAACCAGTATACAGAAGCCCTACATCTAGGTCACCTCAAAATGGTGGGAGGGGCAGAAACACAAAATGGTCCAGTCCCACAACTGCGAGTAGCAACTGAGAATCAGGAGGACTGTCTTGGCTGCAAAGCCATCTCCCCTATCTGAGGAATGAGGTATCCTAGCTGCACACTGGACACCCCAACTCAGGGTTCCATTTCAGAGAAGAGAAGTTTTCACAACCTCTGGCTGTGAAAACCACAGAAGTTGCAGTGGAGTAAGATGAAGGGCTGTGGGAAGGAGAGACCTTCCTCTTAAAGGGCCCATACCCACATTTACTAACTGATGGACTCACTCCCTATGGGCTCCAGCACTGGGGCAGCTACACAAAGGGGCACCAGGGGCACCAGGGACATCTGGGGTGGTGCTGAGCTGTCAAGCTTCAGAGGGAGGGATGGAAAGGTGGTTTGCTTCTGGGCAGAGGGGCAGGTAAAAGCCACTATTCCTTTGTTGAGTCCTCCCAGTCTGCAGATGCAGCACCATCTACCTGGATAACACAGGTCATTCCCTGAGACTCTGTCTCTCCCAACTTGTGTGCCCATCCAAGCCATTTCCAGTGATTTTATTCCATGCAAACAGGCCATCTTGGCTCCTGCTGAGAACTTTCATAAAATCTCGCAAAGGTTCACTAAACCCAAAGAAGCAGTATATGGCTTGTCATACCCTGTACCTTGTGCTGAACAGCCCCAAACCCTGCACTAGTGGCAGCTGGCCTGCATTTCGGATTTGACCCCTTGAGTCACCTATAAGCCCTGCATGGGTGGCTGCCATATGTAGATTGACTGGTAACTCTTACCAGGTGGCCCTAGAAGTACACAGACTGTGGCTGAACCTGACCTGAAGTTGGACCCCTCTCAGGTCTGTGCCAAGGGGCCCCATAGCACATCTACCACATAAAGTCACTCTACTAAGACTAGGATATTAGGAAAACCCCTACTTAGTACATAGAAACAGACACAGGGAGGCAGTTGAAATGGGAAGACAAAGAAGTATGTCCTACTTGAAAGAACAGAACAAATTTCCAGAAAAAGAATTCACCAAAATGGAGACAAACTATATACCTGATGCAGTGTTCAAAATACTGGTTATAAGGATGTTTGAGGAACTTAGGGAAAGAGTAAATTAACTCAGTAAGAACTTTGACAAAGAGATTTAAAAAAAAAAACATTAAAATGGAGATAGAAACATAATAGGGAGCCAGGCAGAAATGAAGAACACAGTATCTGAAATAAAGAGTACGTTTCAGGGAATCAACAAAGGGGATGAAATGGAGGATTGGGGTAACAGAGAACACTCAGCTAGAACAGCAACAAGAAAAAAAGAACCTAAAAAAATAAAGATAGTTTAAGAAGCCTCTAGGACAACATCAAGTGTAGCAACATTCACATCACAGGGGTACCAGAAGGAGAAGAGAGAGAGCCTGAAATTGAAAACCTATTTGAAGAAACAATAATGGAAAACTTCCCTAATCTGGTGAAGGAAATCAACGTACAACCTCAGGAAGTTCAGAGAGTCCCAAACTAGATGACCCCAAAGAGGCCCACACCAAGACACACCATAATTAAAATACCAATGGTTAAATTCAAAGAGAGAATCTTAAAAGCAGCAAGAGAAAAGCAATTACTTACATACAAGGGAACATCCATAAGACTGTCAGCCAATTTCTCAACAGAAACTTCATAAGCCAAAAGGGCTTGGCACAAGATATTCAAAGTGATGAAAATCCAGGACCTACAACCAAGATTATTTTACCCGGCAAAGTTGTCATTTAGAATCAAAAGACAGATAAAGAGCTTCCCAGACAAAAGAATAAAAAAGAAAAGCTAAATGAGTTCATCACCACCAAGCCAGTATTACATAGAATGTTGGAGGGACTTCTTTAAGAAGAAGAAGAAAAAATATGTGTCAAAAGTCTAAACAAAGAATGGTAATAACTACAATAACTACTCATCTATCAATGAGTACTTCAGATGAAAAAGAATTAAATGCTCTAATCAAAAGATAGGGCAGTTGAATGGATAAGAAAACAAGATCCTTATATGTGCTGCCTACAAGAGACTTCAGATTAAAACACACAGAGACTAAAAAGAGGGGATGACAAAAGATATTTAAGGAACATGAAATTATTAGTGTTTAAGTCTATGACAATGCTACCCTGAACATGCCCAATCTCATCTGATCTCAGAAACTAAGCAGGGTCGGGCCCAGTTAGTACTTGAATGGAAGACCACCTAGAAAGATCAGGTACTGTAGGTGTAAAAAAAATTTTTTTTAATTAAACTAGAAATTATTAGTGTTTAGTACACAGAGAAATCTGAGTGTGAAACTGGATGAAATTGGTGTCAAAACATAGAAACCTAAGGAGAAAAAATAAATGGTGTGCTTGGTTAGGAAGGTGCTATTCCTCCAGGTGGGTTAGTCCTGGAAGAGGGCACCTTACTGCAGAAGACTGTGTTACAGTGTGAAAAAACTCTTTTTCCAGTTTTTCAGGAGAGCTGGAAAATGTGATGATTCTGAGTTTAGATGGGTGGTCGGGAAGCCAGACAGCTGAGCACCACATGGCAAGCCTGCCAACCCCACGGTTTTGAGGTAGGTATTTGCTGAGTGCCAACCATGCTGGGCATTTTATATTCACAAAACTCTCATGAAATAATGCTCTCATTCTGTTCATTCTCTCAATGTGGAAACAGAGGCTAACCAATTACATAATTTGCTCAAGGATTCAAATGCATGTCTGTTTAGAGCTAAGACATGTATGTGTTGACATTCTCTGGCAAAGAGACTGGCCTGTCTTTCTGAGTTCATCAGTCCATGGTACTATACTTCATTGTCAGTAATGTGGCCTCCTCCTAGCCATCTTTTCAGACTCCCTTGGTCTCTCTATCTCCTGACTTTCAACCTCCTGGTCCCTTGGCCACCAGTACACTTGACCACTCTTCAATTCCACTGTCACACTCCTGGAGTCTCTGGCTGCTCCTGTCACTTCCAGACTTGGAGATGAGATGTTGCCAAAGACCAGGTGATGTGACCCCACATGGTGGGTCACCTGTACCCAGCTCCCATTCATCCTTCCCATCCATCATCCCTAATAAAACATTAGCGTTTAGTCTTTGCCTCTGGCTCTAGTTTCTAGAAAACTCAGGCTGAGGCACTGCTCTAGTTGTTGCCTTTATTTTCCCCCTTTTAATCCCAACCATACCCTCCAACCTCCTTCCCATCTGAGATTCCTTGTCACTTCCTCTAGGTTTTATCTTTGAGCTCATGTTGTCCCAGCAATACTGGCCACCTGGGCTACTCGCCTCAGAATGAGTTTAGAAAATTTAGGAAGGAAGAGGGTCACATATCAGGGCAGAGAGCATCCTGGACCTGACTCCTCCCCAATACCCCCCAAATCCTCTAGGGTGAGATCAGGATTTATGAACCTGAAATTTAGGGGAAAAAATGACTAGCACTGACTCGATATATTTTAAGTTTTATTTCTTCTTCATTCCCACTGGTTCAGAAGATATCAGATCAGGTCCTCTGTATGAAGGTCTAAAGACCAGGACACTACAGCCACAAATGACCCCACATGCACCTGGCTGCAAACACTACTGGTCCTCAGAGGATCTCATTGTAAAAATCCAGAGAGACAGGGCCATCCTGAGTCATCCTGGTGCCCTAGTGTCAGGCAATCTGTCCTTCCCAGGGCCCAGAATCCAGCCAGAGGAACTCACAAGAGAAAAGGAACAGCTCAATGGCTCCTCATCACCCCCAATAGTATTTACCAGAGTATGTCCCATAAAACCCATTGTTGTGCTCTGTTAATATAAATTACAAAATAAAAGTGACCTGGTGGCCCTGTATCTGAGTTTATTTTTCATTAGGTATGAAAAGCATCAGGACCTTCAAGAGCCTATGAGTGTCCCCATGCACCGACATCCCAGGTTTGTGGCACAGTGGGCAGTACTTTGCAGAGTACTCTAACCAGAGAGTCCCTACTTGCTGCCCACCCAAGTGTATCCTTTGTAGTTATCATTTTCAGATGCAAACCCAGGAAAACCCAGTCTGCAGTAGAGAACACAGACTCCTAAACATGCAACAAGAGAACCTTCTCCTTCTTCCACTGCTTCACCAGCATGCTCCTGAATACATTTCTCCAAATGCCAAGTGCTCCCAGGTCCTTTCTGTGGCCTCAAGAACTTCCATAATTTCTGCTCGTCCTTCATGTTCAGCCTAAAGTTCTCTTCTTCTGGAACCCTCTCTGATTTCTCTAGACAAAGCCAGACCCTTCCGCCCTTCATCTTTGCAGCCCTGCAAACAGACAAAACTTTCTCCTGCGGTGCACACTCCCATGATATGAATAAGACACAGTGCAGTTGGTTAATTAAGAGCCCCAGTGTGTACTCCACACAGAACCCTGGTTCTGCACACATATGAGCCTGAGCTTCACATGTAGGGATGACATAGGCAGTACTGTGTACACCTTCCAAATCTTTGCTCAGGCAACTCCAGACCTTTGCTTTGTGATTGCTGTGGTAAAGTGTGCTACAATTTATTTTGATTTCATAGAAACTCTACAATTTTAGTTTGTAATATCAAAGTATACTTATAGCTGTTAAGACACTAGTACTCGTAATAATTATACAGGACAAAAATAAAGTTATTTCTGCAAGCAAATTCTGAAGCTCCAGAGGATGGCCTTTCCAGGGTTCTGTAATCCCTGATGTGGAGGGCCTCAGTCCAGAGTGCGGTGCCCATCTTACTCATGGAGTGATTGCATACATGTATGTACACACTACTACACACATGTGAATGTGCACACACTACACACAGCATATGATGAAGGAACTGCATAAACCCCAGCCAAAGACCCAGATCGTCTCACCATCCTGCTCACCAACCAAGATCAGCTCAGGTGCTACCTGAGCCCCCAGTGATGCAGGACAGGGCAAGTTTCCTCAAGTTGGGGAGACCAAGCCCTGTACTGAGAGAAGAGGATCCTTTGGCAGAGAGTGTAGAAAGAATTCAATATGCATGCCAAAATCAGAATCAAAAGGAAAGTTTATTAGAAAAGCAGTAACGCTCCACAGACAGAGTGTGGTCTCTCAGAGGCAGAGAGGGTCTAAGAGAGATGTAAGACAGTGAGAGAGTCAGAGTAAAGAGAAGACACTAAGAGAGACCCTGAGTGTTCAAGTGTTCAGGGAATTCAGTTTATATATTATTCTTTAGTTCCTGTGAGTTACAGTTTAAATACTTCGCTTACCCATTTCCTTTGATATAGACATACAGTGAAGAAGGAGAAAGGGAAGAATATGTAACATGACAAAGTAAGAATTTGTGGCATGAAAGGCCTGCTGGCAGTTCCCAGCAATTAATCCATAGCTTCCCTATGGTTTTGGTTATTTTGTATAGGGTAGCCACTTAAAAACTCTGTTTTTCCTGTTTCCCCTTCACAGGTGTGGAATATGGGTGGTTAGTAATCCCAGCAGAAATCTTCCTTTGTTCTTCAGGTGTCCTAATGGCTGGGCTGCAGGGTTGATCAGCATATTACTTACCATCTCTGAACGTGGATTGATTTAACATTTTAATTCTCTTGCGTCCTCTCTATGTTACCAGGACGCACTGGGCCAAGACACACTGCTCTCCCTCAAGACACCTCCTCCGGGCACCTTTAGGCCCTGCATTCAGAGTCCCCAGTCCCACTTAGAACACAACAGCCTTTCCAGAATAGCCCTGCACGTGGGATGGTAAGTTTAGAAACAGAGATCCATGGGCCCTCAGACTGGGAGCATGGCTAGTGAGGAAAGACACTCTTTATGGTCATCAAGGACTGGGAGCCAAAAGTTGCTTTCTCTGTACTGGGATGCAGCACCACAGTGAGAACTATAGCCATCCCTCATCTCCCATGGGCAAGCTCCTGGATGGTGTTATATGGACCTTTGCTAAGGCTATAAGGACATATGAGTATCTATCCTGTGTCCCAGGGCAGAAGCTGAGGCACTTGCAGGTACAGCATTTGCTTAGACAATCCAGACAGTGGGTGCAGCACCAGAAACCCAACCTCCACCACAGCCCAAGACTACAACCTGACTGCTCAACACCAAAACGTGCTGCTTCCTTTATTGCATCTCAGAGGGGAGGGGGAAAGCCACTCCACTTCCTGATGCATTATTTATCAGGAGCACATTAACTGTGGGTGACATCACAGGCATTGGAAAGTAATTTGTGGAAAGTATTGTTAAAGTAATAGATTTGCAAATTCCTTGGCAGGAAAAGCAGAGCATTGAGCAAGCAGAGATGTGACACTGAAACATTTTTTTTTAACTGTATTTGGGAATAATTGAAAGTTAAGCTGTGTAGCCAGTAAGAAAATGAGATTATTCTGTCCATTATACAAAGAAATTGTATATTGTGCAAAACAGCAGGCTGAAGGGCTGTCAGGGCAGCTGAGAGGTACTTGATCTCTGTGTAAAGTAGGGGTAATGTCTTTCTTTCCAAATTCAAATTCAAAGCAATCATTTATTACTCCCTCTCCCCAGAAAGCCTCTACATCCTCCTCCTTTTGCGCCTCCTCTCTCCCTCTACTTGACCTTGCTGTGGGACCCAGGGCCTCAGCCCAGATCCATCCCTTTCCCTCCAAACCACTGTGTTCAATCGGTCAGTCTCTGAGTCCCACATCCAAGCACCATTCCATCAATTATCTGTGCTATCCCAGGCCGAAAGGTTAACCCTCAAAAACACAGGAGTCATCTGGGAAGCCAACAGGAACATGGGTGCAGAGTACAGGGCAAGAGAGGTACAAATGTTAGTTAATTAGTCAGGCATAAACGACATTAGAACAAAAGAACAAAGGTCCAGACAGAGACAACCCAGAGACCACTCAGAGAACACCCAGTTTGTAGATTTAAAAAATCCCTCCTGCATCCTGAGAGACAAAGGAATGGAGGGCCATAAACCTAGAGCTGGTTTAGTCCAGTCACAGACACTTGCACAGAAAGTACTAACCTAACTGGCCCATAACCTCAGCCTCATTATACCATCATTATAATATCATGACTATGCCCAGAAATGCATAAATCTATAATAGACTGAATTCTGGGTAGCCACATGTGCACTAGGCACTAGGCAGGAGATTATAGGCAGCCAAATGTCATTCAGAATGACTTCATGTG
This sequence comes from Macroglossus sobrinus, assembly GCA_004027375.1. NCBI lineage: Eukaryota > Metazoa > Chordata > Mammalia > Chiroptera > Pteropodidae > Macroglossus > Macroglossus sobrinus. The sequence continues at coordinate 7,904 of PVKZ01003189.1, forward strand.
CCAATCAACTAGGAACACCTTTGTAACCACCCATCATGGTCCTGATATAATACAGACCTTCCCACTTCTGCACTGTTACAGCCCTCTTCACTGAGAACCCTCTCCTCCTTTAGAGCATACTCTATCTTTTATCTTTTATCTTTTCACCTTCCAAATTCCACAGGGCTACAGTCTTTCTTAGCAAAAGAAAGGTGCATTTAATAAATCTTACCTCTAAAAACTCTCTGTATGCTGGAATTATCTCTGCCTTGGCGGAAAGAACTGAGAATCACGTGTTACTGGGGCAGTCAGTGCCGGAGTTCAGATCGCCCCTTATGGTATCACAGAAATTCACACTGCTTTCAGCCTCCTCTACCCCTCACCTGGGCCAGTGCTGTCTCTCGATAACAATAACTGTTTTTCCTAGCACACAAAGCTAACTGCCACCATTTGTGTAATTTACAAAGTGATCATCTTGATAGATCTAGTACCCATCTGACACCATACATAGTTATTACAATATTATTGATTATATTCCCTATGCTGTACTTCATATCCCCATAACTATTTTGTAACTACCAATTTGAACTTGTTAATTTTTTTCTCTTTTTCATCCATCTCCCCAATGCCCCTCCCATCTGGCAGCCATCAAAATGTTCTTTATATCTATAAGTTTGTTTCTGTTTTATGTTTGTTTTGTTCTTGAGATTCCACATATAAGTGAAATCATGTGGCATTTGTCTTTCTCCATCTGACTTACTCCACTCAGCATAATACTGTCTGGGTCCATTCATGTTGTTGCAAATGGCAAGTATTCATTCTTTTACATGGCTGAGTAATATTTCATTGTATATATGTACCGCCTCTTCATTATCCATACATCCAATGATGGACACACTGTTTGCCTACATATCTTGACTATTGTAAATAATGCCGCAATGAACATATGGATGCACAGGTCCCTTCAAAGTAATGTTTGCAGTTTCCTCAGATAAATACCCAAAAGTGAGATTACTGGGTCCTTTTACGCCAGCTTTGGAGCCTCCTAAGAGTAGCCCTGCCAAAGGCCAAGTTTATCCCAGCCTGAACCCCACCTGAAACAACCTGGCATGAGCGACAAAGCAATCCACAGGGAGCTGCCACCCACACTGGGCCTTGGAGGTGCCTAAGAGAGGCCAATGCCTCAAACTGAGGCTGGCTGCCACCAATGCAGTGCTTGTGGCTGTTCAGCAAGAGATAAGGGGCATGCTGAGGCCAGATTCTGCTTGTTTGGGGTTTGTGAACCTTCGAGAGATTTTAGAAAAGTCTATAGCATGAGCCAAGACAGGCCTTTTAGATAGAATAGCCATTATAAGCAGCTCAGATATGTCCACATTTTGGGTACGGCTAGGTCTCAGGGATTCACAAAGGCAGAGTAAATGGTGTTAGCCAGGTTGGAGACTCAAACATGGCACCTGCCTAAACATGCACGCTGGAAGCAGAAAGGGCTAAACAAAAAACAATGGCTTCCGCAAGCACTCCTATCTGGGAAAAAGTTGTCCCCCTAGCTCTTGCCCTGAAACCAGATTATTCAGTTCCTCGTCATTTGTCTCTGGCACCTTTCAAGCTACTGCTCCATTTCTGGAGCTCAGAGCAAATGCATCTGTCAGCAAGTCCCTGGGCAGAACTTTTAAGAGGAATGCTTAGCACTCCAGCAGCCCTACATCTCACTCAGCCACAATCTCCACTGGTTTTCACAGCCAGAAGTTGTGGGGACTTCTCTTGCCAGCACTGGAACCGAAGGCTGAGAAGCCTGGTTTGGGGCTAGGACCCCTTGCTCATCAGGAAGGACTTCCACAGCTGAGATATCACTCTCAATTTTTAACTGCCACATATGAGTGTGGAATTATCCCATCCTGCATCTCCACCCCTCCTACAATCTTGATGTGACTTCTTCTGTATATCCTCAGTTAGACCTTTTCAGCTAGACTTCTGACGATTCTCAATAATGATTGTTTTGTAGTTTAGTAGTAATTTTGATATGGTCATGAGAGGAGGCAAGCATAGTATTTACCTACTCCACTGTCTTGACCAGAAATCTCAAGTGAATTCTGATTATTCAACCATTCTACCTTTGAGAGAGTGCAAGTTATCTGCCACTATCTTTCGTTGCCACTGTAAACAATTCTTCAGTAAACATATTTCTTATAGGGTGGAGTCCCAGACATGGCATTGTCATATTAACTTTTCAAAAATGCAATATTAACATTCCCACTAACAATATACAATATACAGGAGTGTCCTTTTCACCACATCTTTGCAAGCACTGAGTATTTCATTTTGTGTTATTTTCAATCATTGCCAATCTGACATGAAAAGTTGCAAGTCATTCTTATTTTCATTTTTACTTTCCTGACTACTCTTGTGATTGCCCAAGTCAAATATTATTTGCATATTTCAACACATTTGGATCATTTATGTTTTATTTAAAGGAGCTCCTTCTATGTTTAAATATTGATCTTTTAATTGATATGTTGTATAGCCCAAGAACTGTACAAAATATTATTTGAACCTAACAAATTTATATCCTATAACTGGATGCTAGACCCCAAACAGTCTCAACTCTGGTTGTACATTGGAATCCCCTAGGAAGCTTTGGATCCTGATGGCTGGACTCCACCCCAAGAAACTTGGATTTAGTGGTTTGGATGAAGCTCAGAAATCAGGATTTTTAAATTTACATAATATAAAAGTTATCATATAAACCATTCTAAAGTGTACAATTCAGTGGCATTTAATACATTTATAATGTTGTACCACCACCATCTCTCTCTAGTTCCAGAGCATTTTCCTCATTCCAAATTAAACCTTATCCCCATTAGCAGTCACTCTCCATTTCCCATGCCCTAGCCTTTAGTTACCACTAACTGCTTTCTATGTCTATGGATTTATTTGTCCTGGACATTTCATATAAATGAACTTAAAAATGGCCTCTGTGTCTGGCTTCTTTCACTCAGCATAATGTTTTCAAGGTTTATCCATGTTATATACAAGATGTATAAATATTTCATTCCTGTTTATAGCTTAATAACATTTCATTGTATGATGTATCACATTTTGTTTATCTATTTATCTGTCAATAGACTTTTAGGTTGTGTCCGCCTTTTGGCTATAGTGAATAGTACTGCTGTGAACATCGATATACAAGCTTTTGTTTAAATACCCATTTTCAATATATTCCTAAGAATGGAATTGCTAGTCATATGGTAATTCCATGCTTAATTTATTGAGTAATCACCAAGTTTTTTTTTTTTTCACAGCAGCTGAACCATTTTACATCTGCTTGGCATCAGGAATTTTTAAAGCCCTCCAGGTGATTCCAACATGCAGTCAAAGTTAAGAACTTTTCTCTTAGTAAATCTTTAATGATATTTATGATCTGTATCACAACAGTTGTACCATGTTAGTTATAATTTAATCTGGAATCAACTTTGCTAATTTATATCCTGTTAGAAAGTCACCTATTTTCTCTGCATTTTCAAAAGTGTTGCCATATAATTGCACATAATAATATAATTGTTTTAATGTCTTCTATACCTGCTATTACATCTTTTCTTCTCTCTAATCTCATATGCCTTTGTTAATACTTATTTTTCCAGCTTTATAGAGGTATAATTAACAAATGAAAATTTGTAAAGTGTACAAAGGTGAGGATTTGATATACATATGCATGGTGAAATATTTACCACAAACAAGTTATTAACACATCGATCAGCTCACGTAGTTACCATTTAGTGTGTGTGGTGAGAATGCTTAAGACCTACTCTCTTAGCAAAGTTCAAGTATATAATACAGTATTATTAAGCATAGTTACCATGCTTTACATTAGATCCTCAGAACTTATTCATCTTATAACTGCAAGTTTGTATTCTTTGACCAACATCTCACCATTTCCCCAACACATGGTTTTTGGTTCTTTTTTTTTAAGATTCCACATATAAGTGAGATCATTCAGTATTTGTCTTTCTCTATGGCTTATTTCACTTAGCATAATGTTCTCTAACTCTATCCATGTTATTATAAATGGCAGGATTTTCTTATTTTTAAGGCTGAACAATATTCATATATATCTCATATTTTCTTTATCCATTCATCCATCAAGAGACACTTGGGTTGTTTCCATGTCTTGACTATGGTAAATAATGCCACAATGAATATGTAAATGCAAATATCTCTTTGAAATGATTATTTTATTGGCTATATATCCAGAGTGGTATTGCTGAATAATATGGTAGCCTTATTTTTAAGGTTCAGATAAGATATAAAGCTAAGATAAGATTCAGAGTCATATCATATGCAAAATTCCCAAGGTTCAAGTGAAAGTCATCATACCAAGAACCATAAAATCTCAACTCAAATGAGAAAAGGCAATCAACAGTTGTCAATGCTGATATGACATACATACTTGAATTATCTGACAAGGATTTCAAAGTAGGCATAATATAAGTGATTCAATAATGGTACAGAAATGCAGTTATGAACACATTTGAAACAAATGGAAAAATCGAAAATCTCAGGAAAAAAATATAATATTCAAAAAAGGATGAAATGGAAACTTTAGAGCTGAAAAGTACAATTTTTGGACTCAAAAGTAGAACAGAGAGGACAGAGAAAGACTTGGTGAACTTAAAGATAAAACAGAAATTGTCCAATCTTAACAACAAAGAGAAAATAGAGCAAAATTAAAATGAGCACTCAAAGGCCTGTGGGACTATAACAAAAAATCTAACATTTGTGTCATCTGAGTCCCAGAGCTGAAAGAACAAGGATTGTCAACCAGAAATTCTATATTCAGCAAAAATAGGCTTAAGGGGAAAGCAAGACATTCTCAAATGAAGGACAGTTTTAAAAATCTGTGCTAGCAGACTCACCCAAAAGAAAAAGCTAAAGAAAATTTTTGAGACACAATAAAAAATGAAAGAAAGAATCTTGGAAAATCATGAAAGAATGAACAACAGAAAAGTAAAACTATGGGTAAGTACAATAAAATTTTCTTCTCTTGAGTTTCCTAATTTATGTCTGATGGCTAAAGCCAGACTTAGATTACTGTCTGATATTGTACTCAGTATATGTAGAGGAAATATTTAATAACTATATTTTAAATGGAGGAAGGTAAAAGAACTTAAAAGGAGAAAAGTTTTCTACATTTCATTTAAACTAGTAAAATATTAAAACCGGTAGGCTGTGAAATGCTTACATCAGAAAAAGGAAAAAAAACTCAAATCAATAAAATAAGCTCCCAACTTAAGAAACTAGAAAAATGAAAAAAAAATAAATGTAAGCAGGGGAAGAAAATACAAAATAGAAGAGAAGGAATTAAAATTGAAAACAGAAAATGTTAGAGAAAATCAACAACCAAAAAAAAATAAGTTCTTTGAAAAGATCAATAAAATTGACAAACCTCTACAAAGACTAACAAAGAAAAGCAGAAAAATCACCAATATCAGAAATGTGACAGTGGCTATCACTACAGGGGCTAGAACCTGTAGCCATCAAAAGGTTAAGAGAAAATACCATAAACAACTCTCCACACATATATACAACTTAAATTAAATGGAACACTTCTTCAAAAAGCACAAACTAGAGATTCCCAGTTGAGACAGTAGGTAAACACTGTGCTTACCTCCTCCCACTACCACATTAAATTTATAAATAAATTATACAACAACCACCCTTAACAATCACATGAAGACTAGCTGAATAGAACTCCTACAACTAAGGATATAAAGAAGAGCCCACATCAAGACTGGTAGGAGGGGTGAGACATGAAACAGGCTGGTCCCACACCCACATATAGTGATTAAGAATCAGGGGAAATATCACATCATTGGAGGTACCCCTGAGGAGTGAGTAGTCCCAGTCCCACACCAGGCTCTCCAGCCCAAAGCAAAAGTGCTAGGAAAAGGAGTCTCCATATCTACATCTATCTGGTGAAACATAGGGTTGCTATAGAGCCAGGCATCTTCTTAAAGGGCTCAAGCACAGACTCAGTACTTTCAAAACCTGACCCTAAATTCTAGTGAAAGGACAACAGTTCAAAAAGCACCAGAGACATAGAGGAGCAACTGAATTGTCTGGCACCAGGGCAAGCACTGGAGGGGCCACTTTCTCTCAGACATAAGTGCTGTCAGGCACCATTGTTCCTTTGTTGAGCCATCACCCAACCCAGCCAGCAGGTGCAGGCAGGTGCCAAATCTGAGCTTCCATCAATCTGGCAAACACTGCTCACCCTACCCTAGTGATTCCCTGAGACCAAACCCCACCCAACTCATGCAGTAAAACCTCTTTCAGTGGCTTTTTCTTACAAATGCTTGCCCTTGGCATACACTGCAGACTTTACTAAGAATTTTAAAGGTCCACAAATCTCAAACAAGAAGTAGCTGGTTTCAGCATGCCCTGTACTTCTTGCTTAGAGACCCAAAGCCCAGCACTAGTGGAAGTCAGGCTCAGTTTACAGCATAACATCTCTCAGATGTCTCCAAGTCCAGCACAGGTAGCTACCAACCAATGGTCACTTTGTAGCTCCAACCAGAAGGCCCTGATCTGGGAACAGGTAGTGGCTGACCTTGGCCTGCTTGGGAGCCCCTCACAAAAAGTCCCAGAACCAACACACTCAGTGACATGCTCAGACCATATCTGAGCACTAGCTAATTAGCTCCACAAACTACACACCCAAAGTGGACTCAGAAGGCATGAGAGCTCCACTAAAGTGAACACCATGGCCTGAGATCAGGCCCCTCACAACTGTTCATTTGCTATAGTCATGGCCAGTCCTCACTAGTCAACTTGAGGGTCAACTCCACCCACCAATGTGCCAACAGCAATTAAGGATCAACTACAACAGGAAGGGACACACAATACACACACAAGGGACACCCCTGAAGCATCTGGCTCAGATGACTAGAGAGACTGCACCACAGCATCCCACAGGATACCTACTACATAAGGCTATGCTACTAAGACCAGGAGACAGCAGCCCTACCTAATACATAGAAACAAACACAAGGAGGCAGCTACAATGAGGCAACAGAAAAACAGGCCCCAATGAAAAAAGAAAAAATAAATAAACAAAATGGAAGTAAGCTATTGCCCAGATAGAGATCAAAACACTGGTTATATCTCTTTTTCTTGACTTGAGTCCTCTGCCACAACCACATTCCACCAGATCTTCAGTCAGGCCAAGAAGCATCAAGCTTGATCCCCCTCTTTGTATTCATTGGAGCTGGAGGTATTGGAGCAATGCTGTACATCTTGTGCCTGGCATTGTTCAATCCAGATGTCTGTTGGGACAGAAAAAAATAACCCAGAACCCTGTAACAAACTGGGTCCTAGTGATCAATACAAGTTCTACTCAGTGAATGTAGATTACAGCAAACCAAAGAAAGAAGGTCCAGACTTCTAAATGAATGTTTCACTATAAAGCTGCTTAGAATGAAGTTCTTTCGAAAGCCATTTGCACAATTTTCCACTTAACCAGGAAATACTTGCCTTCTAAATGCACAAAACCATGTTGCTGTATTATGTTGGGGTTATTTATTAAATATGTGATTAATAAATATCTCAAACTTTAAAAAAAATGCTGGTTAGAAGAATGTTCAATGAAGTTAGGGGAAGAATAGAGGAACTCAATAAGAACTTAGACAGAGAGATAGTAACCATAAAAAAAGTAAGTAATGAAGAATACTGTAACTGAAATGAAAAATACATTAGTTGGAATCAATAGCAGATTAGTTGAAGCAGAGGACCAAATCAGTGATTTGGAAGACCAGGTAGCAAAAAATATCTAATCTTAACAGAAATAAAAAAAATAATTTTCAAAAAATGAGGATAGTTTAAGGGGCCTCTGGGACCATATAAAGCATACCAACATTTGCATCATAAGGGTGACAGGAGAAGAGAGAGAGCATTACTATTTCAAGTAATGACTGAAAACTTCCTTAACCTGGTAAAGGAAATAGACATACAAGCCCAGGAAGAACAGAGATTTTCAAACAAGATAAACCCAAAGAGGTCCACACCAAGAAACATCATAATTAAAATGCTAAAAGTTAAAGACAATGAAAGAATCTTAAAAGCATCAAGAGAACAGCAGTTATTTACCCACAAGTGTTCTCTCATAAGATTTTCAGCTGATTTCTCAACAAAAACTTTGCAGGCCAGAAAGGACTGGCATAAAACATTCAAAGTGATAAAAAGCAAAGACCTAAAACCAAAATTACTCTACCCAGCATGGCTATCATTTAGAATCAAAGAAATAAAGAGCTTCCCAGACAAGAAAAAAGGTAAAGGAGTTCATCACCAACAAGAAATATTTTAAAAGATTTATTTAAGAAGAAAAAGATAAAAAAATGAAGAATAAAATGGCAATAACTAAATACCTATCAATAATTATTTTAAAAGTGTGGATTAAATGCTCCAATCAAAAAACATATGGTGGCTGAATGGATAAGAAAACAAGACCCAAACATGCTGCTTACAAAAGACTTTTTTCAGATTAAAAGACATACAGACTAAAAGTAAAGGGATGGAAAAATATTTCATACAAATAAAAATTTTTTTAAAGGCTGGGGTATTAGTATTTATATTAAACAAAATAGACTAAAACAACGGCTATGGCAAAAAAAAAAACATTTTATTTCAATAAAGAGATACATCCAACAAGAGAACATAACTCTTGTAAACATTTGTGCACCCAACATAGAAGCACCTAAATATATAAAGCAAATGTTGACAGCATTATTTGCAATAGCAAAGATATGGAAGCAACCTAAGTGTTTATCAATAGACAAATAGGTAAAGAAAATGTAGGACATATGTACAATGCATTATTACTCAGCAATAAAAAAATTGAAATTTTAACTTTTGTAGCAACATGGATGGACCTAAACATTTTTATGCTAAGTTAAGTAAACAAGACAGAAAAAGACAAATACATATGATTTCACTTAAATGTGAAATCTGAAAAGCAAAATAAATGAATAAACAAACAGAAACAAATTCATAGATACAGCAAAGAAACTGATAGTTGCCAAATAGGAGGGAGTCAAGTGGCTGGGTGAAAAAGGTGAAAGGATTAAGAAGTACAATTGACAGTTACAAAACAGGCATGAAGATATATGGTACAGCATAGAAAATATTATCAATAATATTGTAATGAAAAAAAAGGGGAGGGGAGGCAAGGGAAGCAGATAAGAAAGAAAGAAAGAAAGAAAGAAAGAAAGAAAGAAAGAAAGAAAGAAAGAAAGAAAGAGAGAGAGAGAGAGAGAGAGAGAGAGAGAGAGAGAGAGAGAAAGAAAGAAAGAAAGAAAGAAAGAAAGAAAGAAAGAAAGAAAGAAAGAAAGAAAGAAAGAAAGAAAGAAAGAAAGAAGGAAGGAAGGAAGGAAGGAAGGAAGGAAGGAAGGAAGGAAGGAAGGAAGGAAGGAAGGAAGGAAGCAAGCAAGCAAGCAAGCAAGCAAGAAAGAAAGAAGAAAGAAAGAAAGCTATTTGAAGGTCTGGATAGAAAACTCAAAGGAATGTATAAAACCATTCTTAGAACTAATAACTCATTCCAGCAATATTGCAATGTATAAGCTCAACATACAAATATCAACTGTATTTCTTTACACTAATAATGAGCATATGGAAAAAAACTAAAAATACAATTCATTTACAACTGCAGAGAAAAAAATGAAATACATGTAAATCTAATAAAACAAGATTATTCTAAAATTTACATGGAAAGGCAAAGGAGCTAGAATAGCTAAAACAATTTTTTTTAAAGAGAATAAAGTGGGAGGAATTACTCTAGACAATGTTAAGACTTATATAACTACAGGAATGAAGATTGTGTGTCCCCCTTCTGTCTATCTACCCAAAATTTTGAAAACATTTATTTGTAAAGATTTATGTATTTCTGTGTTCATGCATTATTATTTATAATAGCCAAGAAATGAAAACAACCTAACTATCCTTCAATCAATGATTAGATAAAAAGATGTGAGGAGATCGAAAAAAAATGGCATAGATGATAAAGGATCTGTTTATCCATCTGGTGACCAAATCAAAGTTTTGAGAAAAACAAGGAGCAAACAGCAAAGAAAATCACCTGAGATTTAGATGAATAAGCTGTACCACTAGGGAGAAGTCCAAGAAATCACCCTGCAACAGTAGAAGGTAGGACAGAACGAAGTCACGGGGCTGCTCCATCTCAAGCAGCTGAGGGAGACAGAGGCTGCAACTGCAGGAGCAGCAGATGCCTCTTACAGGGATTGCTTCCGCAGGTAGACTTTCCCAGTGACGGACCTGCTTGCTCTGAGCACCAGTGCCAATTCAGCTGTGGGCAGGGGGCACCAGGGACTTACAGGGAGACATTGTCAAAGTGAGGGCCAAGGAGAGACTAGCTGTGTACAAACATGCTGGTGGTATCCATTGTTTCCTGTTGAGCCCTCCCCACTCTCAGAGTGTGGACACAGCAGTGCCATAGCCATGATGTCATCCAAGTGAATAACAGAGGTCACTCAACCCAGAGAATTTCCTGAAATTCCATCTCCTTCAACTTGGAGCCCCACCCAAGCCACATCCAGATATATCTTCAGCGAGTTAGATGCTCCTTGCTGAGCAGTGCCTAGACTCACACTGGAGGCAGCTGTCCTCAGTTTCTGGTGTGGCTTTTAGAGGTACTATAAGCACAGCATCTGTAGATTGCTTGCTGAATCTTAACAGGTAGCCCCAGAGGGGTAGAGGCTTGGGCTAAATTTGGCCTGCAGCTGAACCCCTCTCAGGACTATGTCACTGGACACCTACTTCACAAATCCACACTAATAATACTGGGAGACTTAGGAGCTTTGCTTAGTACACAGAAACAGACACTGAAAGGCAGCCCAAATGGGAAGGTCAATGTGCAGAAACTATAGAAGAGAACAGAACTGAGATACAGAAATAATGGAGTCAAGTAATCTAACAGATATAGAGTTCAAAACACTGGTTATAGAGATGTTCAATGAATTTAGATAAATTCAGTGAGAACTTCAACAAAGAGATAAAAAACATAAAAATGGAAATGGAAATTATAAACAGGAATCATTCAGAAATGAAGAACACACTATCTGAGATGAGAAGTATAGTAAATGGAATAAACAAAGTGAATAAATAAAAGGATTAAATGCCCTATCTAGAGGATGGGAAAGCCAAGGACACTCAATCAAAATGGCAAGAGAAAAGATGCCAAGACTATAAAAATAATTTAAGGAGCATATGGGACACTATTAAGGGTCCAAATGTCAATCTGACTGGCGTAACTGAAGAAAACCAAGATGTTGAAAAGCTGTTTGAACAAATAATGATGGAAAACATCCCTAACCTCGTGAAGGAAATGGACATAAAACCCTAAACAGTTCAGAGAATTCCACAAATCAGAGATCCAAAGAGGCCCATACCAAAACACATCATAATCAAAATGCCAAAGATTAAATACAAAGAAAGAATATCAAAAGTGGCAAGAGAAAAACAGATAATTACTTATAAAGGAACACCCGTAAGACTGGCAGCTGATTTCTCAAAAGAAACTATGCAGGACAGAAGGGCTTGGCAAAAAATATTCGACAGGATGAAGACCCAGGATCTACAACCAAGAATAATTTATCCAGCAAAGCTATCATTTAGAGTCGAAGGACAGATAAAGAACTTCCCAGACAAAATAAGCTAAAGGAATTTATCACCACCAAGCCAGTATTACAGTAAATGTTGGAGGGACTTCTTTAAGAAGAAAATATACAAGACTCACTTTGGATTAAAAGACACACACAGACTAAAAGGAAAGGGATGGAAAAAGATAATGCTTTGATGGACCTAGAAGGTATTTAAGTCAGACAGAAAGATAACACTATATGAATCCACTTTTATGTGGAATCTAAGGAATAAAAAGAACAAACTAATCAAAACCAGATTCACAAATATAGTGGACATTTTGGTGATGGATAGAGCGGATGTGGGGTTGGTGGCCTGGGAGGATGGGGTGAGGGTTAAAGAAGTACAAATTAGTAGCTGATGGATGGTCACAGAGATGGGGAGCATGGCATAGGGAATGCAGTTAGCATTAATACATTGGCTAGGTGGAGGGTCAGGGGAGGAAGGGAGCAATTGGGAGGATTGTTTACGAACTATATAGATGTCTAACCAATGTACTGTATACTTGAAACTAATTAAAATAAAAAAATTTTAAAGATTATGTAGACTATATGTGTGTGTGTGTGTATACTACTCAGCCCTAAAAAAGGTTGAAATATTGCCATTTGTGATACTGCCAATCAATAAAATGAACTTCATCAAATTTTTAAAGTTTTGTTATGAAAAAATAAGCTATAATGGGAGAAAATATTTGAAAACCACATATCTGACAAAAGACTTGCATCTAAAATATATAATGAACACTCTTTTTTTCAATAGTGGTGAGGTGGGAGTTGGGAGGGATTTGGACAAAAATCAAGCAAACAAATAAATATTTCTAAGAGTAGTGACTGGTATGACGGAATAAAGTAGGGTTAAAGAACACTTCATATAGAATTCATAAAACTTTGGTTTATAAATTTTTTAAGACTCAACAATAAAAATAATGAACAATCCAATTAGAAAATGGGCCAAAAATCATAGAGACATTTTACAGAACAGCATATACAGATGTCAAATAAGCACAGAAAATATGTTCAGTGACACTAACCACCACGGTAGTGCAATCAAGACCAGGACACCTTGTCACTACTACCTGATCAGCTCCCCCTCCCCACCACCCACTGCCCCCACAAGTTTCTGGATCATAACTGCTCACCCACAGGAATTTTGAAATGAAGAGAAGGAAAAGTCCCTCTGTGACCATCATCAGTCTGGGAAGGAAAAAATAATGAGGCAATAGGGAAGCCTGTCAATACCCCTGCTTCAAAACTATGATGCCATTCCCTACTTTTACTAGGCGGGGAAGGGGTGAGAACCTAGCAGCAACCCAGTCCTGGCTGGCAGCCTTCAGAGAACTCCTCTCTTTTCTTTATGACTATTTGTTAAGCAAATACATGCAGTTGTAAGGATGTTTGGCAGGAGATGCTGTTCTTCCTACATAAAGAGAAATGAGCCAAAATTTAGCCAGACGTGCAAGCCACTGAGAAGTTATCCGTCTGCCCACAGGAAACAGGGGGAAGGCTGCAGGGGTGGGGAATGGCTTGGACTTTGAGGCCCAGAGCAACCTAGTGGGCAACCTGGTGGGAAGAGGAAGAGCATTTGTACGGGAGACATCTCAATCCACACCCTGACAGACACAGTTCCTCGCTATGTGACCTGCTGATCCTTCCTTCCTGTGAAACAGCAGTGATGAGGATACCACAGCACACACTGCAGAGCATTCAGCTGCACCCCAGAAACCAGCTGAAAGCAATCATTTACAAGCAGTAATAGCTTCCAGGAATCGTACTTATGCATTTTTTTTTCATTCAACAGCATTTATCAGGCACTGAGGCACCCTCTCTGTCTGGAATTTTAATCTCATGGTTTTAGAGATGAGAATACTGGGGCCAGAGAGTATAAGCCACTTGCCCAAATCCCAGAGCTAAAGAAAAGTAGGCTGGGAACCAGACCCTCAGCCTCCCAAGGCCTGTCCAGTAACCTTGCCCTAGGAGAAAAAGCAAGGAAAGATAGACAGTCAGGAACCACATACACCCAAGTTCCTGCAAATGCCCCCAGCACCTTCGGTTCTATAGGAACTCTTGACTACTTTAACCTTCAGAGGGGCCCAATTTTAAATATTCAAAAGATGAAAATATGCACTTTCCAACCAAGACTTTTAATGAAATAATTACTAGCAGTATAGAAGGATCCTGTTTTCAAAAATCTTTTTGGAACAGTTTCTCCTCCAATGCCTTACATTCTTTTTTCTGATCCAACCTCTCTAAAAGCCTGTGTGAACCAAGGCTGTAGTCCCTACAAGGATTTCTGCCCAGCTGTCCCTCCCCTGGTGCCTCAGCGTGGAGGACTCACAGTAGGATCAGACCAAGGGGATGCATTGGTGCTTACATTACCCCCAAGAGAACCCCTCAGCTCACATGCAAGCAAACCCAACACAGTGTCCTCTGGAGCTTGCTGCCCATGGATAAACATTCAGCCACGTTCAACTCCCAGCAAAGGGAGGAAATAATCACTTACTCTCTCAATTTAATCTAAACATATCCAGTACTCCTCGGGTACATCAACAATTGAAATTAAGCAGCTTAAAAGTCTCCCCCACAGAAAAGGACAGAATCTCTCAAGGCAATGAGGGCCAGGCTCCAGAGAAAAGCCTGAAGACTGAAGATCATTCATCATCTCACTCCTGTATTGAAAGTGTTATCATTCAAAAACCTTCTCAAATTAAATCAGGTTCTTTTAGAGTCTTTTGCATTTTTTAATACAATAAACGGGTCCCCCCACCAAAAGAAGAAGAAGAAGAAGAAGAAGAAGAAGAAGAAGAAGAAGAAGAAGAAGAAGAAGAAGAAGAAGAAGAAGAAGAAGAAAAAGAAGAAGAACTCTCTCTCCTATGTGCTGTCTTCTTTAACTCCACAACCCTGCAAGGCAGGTATTATGAAAACTCTCTGGCAGGAGAGCACCAAAGAGAGCAGCAAGGTTAAGTGATATGTCCAAGATTGTACAGCAAAGTAGCAGCCTTAGGATCAATATCTCCTGCTTTCTTGCCTGGTGCTTGTCCCAATGTCAAAAGGCCTGCCTCCAAATTGTTCCTTAATATTCTGTCTTCAGCATCAGCTGGTTTCTTTCTGAGTCAGCAACTGGCTGGCCGACATTTCAATTCAGTTATAACAAGTAATAGAGTCCTGACTGCCACAGAAAAAACAAAAATCAAAACTAAACTAAATCAACTTTGGGTGTTAGGCTCCCAATGTTTTCTGGATTGCCAAGGGCAAAGGAGAGGCTCATTTACTTGGTCGGTTGTCCCTTCTAATTATCTCATTAGCATGCTGTTGGCCTACCTTTTTACTGAAGTGAATTTATGACTAATTTGCAGGTCACTATGGCTTTATGGTCATCCTTACACCAACACTGGAATGACATCATGAAAGGTACAGTGGACTCACACAGGCAAACCTGGAAAGGGGATAGGCCAAATTTTGGGGGTCCCTTTCAAATCTAAGAACACAAAAAAAAAAGATAAACAGAGAAAGTCACATCACTAAAATATAGAGAGATCATGGTGTGACCAAAATCTTTCCTCTCTTGCTGCTTCTATTAAGACAAGCAACTTAGAAATTACTTCATAGACAAAGGGAAAGGAAAGCTGGGACCCTGATATTCCCAGAGTTGAAGGCTCATCCACAGGTTTACAGGAGCCAGCAGGACAAGGTATAAAATTCCAAGCTCCTGGGACACAGTAGGTATTTAATACACATTGACAGAAAAGAATCAGATTACGTTAGGAATATAGCAACAAAATTATGCCATGGGGAAGCACAGAAGAGGATGGCAGTGAGTGAACGAGCAGGTAAGAACAAAAGGCCTCCAATGAATGGGTGGGATCTAGGTCAAACCTATAAAGGGGTACAGATCCAGAGAAGGAAAAATGTGGGTGAAAGCCCATCCACTGGCACAGGGTGAGAGCTAGGAAGTGTGTCTGTTCCTCTTGGTCTCTGAGTATAGATTTAAAAAAACATCTCCCCTGAGAATCTGAAACATGAGCCCAAGGATCACATATTTCATATTTTAAAAATCACCTTACCCCCATTCTTCACTAACCATCAAGCTAAGAAATTAACATAAAAGCTAAGCTATAGGTCAGTGACATCCCTGGGACACCTGACAGAAGCAAAAACTAAATCTGGAGGACATGACTTTGATGAAGTCCATAAGCAATTCTCAAAGACAGAGTCACTGTGAAGATAAGCTCATAATGAGAAATCATAAAATACACAATAAAAATCATCTACCATGACTGAGAGTCAGCAAATACCACAAACTAGAATATTAACTCAAGAGGTGCAAACAATAGAATAATCAGATTGTGACTATAAACTAAATTTAAAAGTATTAAAGAAGTGAGAGAACTATTCCAAACAAAAAAAGCTGGTTTTTAAAAAATGGAACTATTTGGGGGAAAAAAAGATAAATAAAATCTGTACAAATAAAAAGCAAAGAGACTAAAACTGAAAAGTCAATGAATTACTTAAATAATAGATTTAAAACCATTGATAGGAGAATTTGTTGAGTAGGAGTTCAATCTGAAGAAATTAAGCCAGAAAAAAGCAAAAAGAAATAAAGAGAAACTGTAATAGAAAGGTTAAGAAACATGTTAAATGACTGGGAAAATTCAACAAATTTTAGGAACTCCAGAAAGAGAAAATAGAATGAAAGAAAGGCAGTAAAGACATTCTCAAACCTATTCAAGTATTATATAAATAATACATTGACTATATAAATATGTGTAATAAAACTGATTTGGGAGTATTTAAAAGGTGGAACTAAAATGCTAGTTGCCAACACCATGTAAGGTGGGAGAGGTAATCAGGTATCCAGTGAAGGCAGCCTGCCCTATACCTGAAGTCTTCCCTGCAGTGATACGCTTCCTCTCAAGCATGGGAAGTACACTCTCATAAACTCCCTTCCCTGATGTAAGTTCTAGTTTAAATTTAAGGTACTAAAAAGTAATATGTCTGCCAGGAAAATTTATGAGTAGCTAGCTGCTACATCAATAAGCCACTACCGGTTTATTCTAATTAAAGGTATCATATTTCAGAGATAATAATCATAGCCTTAAAATATATTGCAAGAGCCATCACTTATGGTGGGTCTATTATACATTATCTTATTTTCTTTTACACTAAACCTGCAAAGTGGATATATCATGACTCAGATGAGATAGAAAACCTGCTAAGATCACACAGCCAGTAGTGACAGAGTGGTTTCTGTTTCTAGTAAGCCATCTGCCTCCATCATGGTAAAAGTTCTTTCTCTGCAAACCTAGCCCTGTAAAATGTTTGTTGAAAGATACCTGGGTAAATCCCTTTTGCTAATTGCTGGTCTGGCGAGATGCTGAGTGAGAAGCCTCTGCATGTTTCCTTTACCAAGGTATACTGCATTAAACCTGTATCAGGGAACTCGAGGCAGCCTGGCACAGGGAAGACCGGGTCAGATAAACAAACAGAGGCTGACACAAAGACTTCAAACCCCACAGGGAGCAATGCAGAGCTACAGAAAGGAGCCACCACATGAGGGAAGATGGGGTGAATGTCATGCCCTGCCAGGCATAAAGGGAGAACAGCAGGATTGTCTCTAACTCGATTTGAAGAGAGTGAGAGTCGGCCTGGTCAGCCCTCGCATGTTGTTTAAGTCCAGTTTCAACATTTGGGGCCCTTTAAGACAGTTTATGTCCTTGGAAAAATGACTCCCTGTGAGTTCCTCGAGAACACCAATGTGGCTGACTCATCTTCATGTGTCCAGAGACATTTCTGGCACAAACAAACAACAAAGACTACTGAATGCCTACATGAGTGTGAATGAGCTGGCCTTCTCTCCCCTTGACAAGAAGAAGCCTTAGCATTCAGTCAACAAGCCTCTGCCAAGTGGGCTGGAAGGTGCTTGCGGGTGGAGGGAAAGGCAAAGCCAAGGAGCCAAGCCAGATCCCAGCTGACTTGGATTTCAGTTGGAGAGGATACCCTCAGGGGTCATTGGCCATACAGAAAAGGGCAAACCACCCACACGTGATTTTCCCATAAGACCCTCTTAACATTTTTTTCACAGTCTAGGAAAAAAAATACTATGCATTTGTTTCTTATTAATTTATACTCAAATCATGAAAAACATCTTTTCTAAGAATTTTTAGCATCCACAAAGCACTTTTTTGTAACCTCTTATAAGTTATTTAGTACTTGTTTCTTGAGGAAGGAGAAAAATGTATTTTTGCTAAGAATAAACTCCTCACTTTAATTTCAGTCCAGCTTTTAGTCCCAGGCTCATAAATTCCAGCAGAGCTTGAGCAAACTGAGAAAGGAAATTCTTTCCCAGCCTCAAGTCTCTAAATATCCCAATATTGTAATCAGCAGGATTTACACACACACACACACACACACACACACACACTCACACATACACACATACACGTGTGCGTGTGTGCATGCATGCATGCGTGCCAAACAGAACTGGGGCATGAAAACTGGATAGGCCTCCACAAACTTGGTCTACACTCACATTCAGCAGGCCCCAAAAGAGCCATCTTAGGACTTGGGAGGTTTTCAGCTAGGGCACTTTACACGCTGAATAGCCACAAGGCCGCTGTGGGAGATGCAGCTTTGAGCAACACTGTGTGCTGTGGAAGATGTAGAGCCAGGCGATGATGGTGACTGGGACAGCTGGGCTCTCTATTCTCTGTGTGTAAGAAGTGGCAGGCAGCATGGCACCAAGTCAACACAAAAGGAAGACTTGCATGTGTAGAAGACAGGAGAACTCTGCTTTGTGCATGTGCATGAGACCCAATCATACAGTAAAGTCACCAAGACAGTGCACTGGCCCAAGGGAGAGTGGCAGAAGTGCTGGTGGTTTTGATGATACGCTTGGGCATCATAGCCCTGCAGTGATTACTGAACTGCATTCATCCCTGATTTGTGCACACTTAGTGTTATGGACTCAATGTGTGCATACCCCCAATTTATCTATTGAAACTCTAATGCCCAATGCAATGGTATATGGAGATGGGGCTTTAGCGAGGTGAGGTCATGAAGGTGGGACTCTCATGACAGGAGAGTTCACTCTCTCTCCATTTACATACACTGAGGAAAGGCCATGTGAGGACACAGCAAAAAGGCAGCCATCTGCAAGCAAGGCAGAAGGCTCTCAACAGAACTCAACCGTGCTGGCACCCTGTTCTCAGACTTCTAGCCTCCAGAATGTGAGGAAGTAAATTTCTGCTGTTTAAGCCACCCAATCTGTGGTATCTTGCTATGACAGCCCAAGTAAACAAAGCACTTAATCTGAGAGCTTTAATCCCTGCTGAATTCCCCAAAGTCCTAGAGTTTGCAAACATGTTGTCAAAACCTGAGAATGAAAACTTCTGGCCTGGCTGAGCAGAATCCTGCTAAGTGGACAGGTGGGAGTCAGTCCCTGTCCAGAGTAAGTTTAAAATCTCTCCATCTTTTTGTCTTTGTCCCTGGTTCAGGAGAATGCCTTCTTTCCCTCTCCTGCTCAACACACCCAGGATCCTAAGCCCCTGATCCTTCACACAGCATTTCCTAGGAACCCAAACCACCTAGTCTCTTTTCAGCATGGCAGAGGGCTTCTCCAGATGGTACCTGGCAGGTTCCCTTGGAACTTCCTCTGGAGCCCTAATAATACAGAAGTCTAGGCCTCCCTGAAGGCTGATTCTGTAGCTCTGGGAAATTGCATTTTGGGCAAGGGCCACAGATGTTTCTAGTGAAAGACTGCTGTTGAGGTAGAAGTTCTAACGCCTTTAGAACCACACAGATCTGACTTTCAGTTCCAGCTCTGCCACTTATGAGCCAAGTGACATTAAGCTGTTTATTTAAACTTGATAAATCTCATATTTACATTACATTAGAAGAAAGGGAATCCTGGTTTGTTTTTCTTCTTCACAGAAGTAATACTCTATTAATTCTTCCAGAGACTCACTAGGCACAATCGATTGCCTGGTTTTTTGTATGTCCAAAAATTACCTTATTCTGCCTTCACACAAAATTGATATTTTAGCTGGGTGTAAAATTCTAGGTTCAGAATTATTATTTTACTCCTGCACTTTGTTAATGAGAAGACTGATTTGTATTTCTTTGTAGACAAAAAGTTTATTTTTTATTGTTTTTGGTTTGGTATTGGTTTTTCTAGGAGTTCTTATCACTCATCTTCTGAAATTTCAATATAGGTGACCAGGTATGAGACTTTTTTGGTTGTATATTTGTTTTTGCTTTACTTGGCATTTGCTAAAATCTTACATCCTGAGAACTTAAGTCTTTTTTTATTTGGTTCTGTAGTATTTTCATATTTTTTTATTTAAATATTGCCTCTCCTCTGTTCTGTTCTATTCCTCTGGAATATCTATGTAGAGGAATGCTTGAATTTCAGAATATATTACCATGTCTCAACTTTTCTTTTATTTTTCATCTCATTATCACTTTGTGTTCTAATCCATTGCTTCTTAAACAATTAGTATCCATACATATTGCCTGGGAATCTTGTTAAATTAGATTCTGATTATGAGACTAATGGCATTTCTAACACGTTTTCAGGTGATGCTGTTGGGTTACACTTTGAGCAACAAGGTTCTAGCATACTTTCTTAGCTTAGTCTTCTAATAGCATGGCACTCTTCAGCTCTGCCTATTTTGTTATCCAACCACATACTGAGTTTCTCATAAATTTCTTAATTTATTTTTTATAACCACTTTTGTGGATGTAATAGTCTCTCTTTTCTAGTTCTAATTTCTTTACTATTTCATTTCACTTGGTGCAAGTTTTTCTATTTGTACATTCATTTTCAATGCTGGTGTTCCTCTGATAATGATACTGTCTATGTCACAGTTTATTAGCCTACCTAGGGGTAGATATGAGAGTTTTGCAGTGAGAGGAGAAGGGCAAAAAAATACCATCAGATGCAATATCTCCACAGCTCATTTTCAAAATATGGGTAACTCTGTTACAAGTTGAATTGTGCTCCCCAAAATTCTTCTGTTGAAGTCTTAACCCCTAGCACCTGAGAATGTGACCTATTTATAAACAGAATTGTTACAGGTGTAATTAGTTAAGATGATATCATACTAGAGTAGGGTAGACCCCTAATCCAATATGACTGGCGTTTTTATTAAAAGGGGAAATTTGGACACAAACACACATACACAAGGAAAATGTCATGTGAAGAAGAAAACAGAGATGAGATGATGCTTCTACAAGTCAAAGAATACCTAATATTGCCAGCAAATCACTAGAAGCTAGGAGAGAGGCCTGGAACATATTCTTTATCACAGTCTTCAGAAGAAACCAACCTTGCTGACACCTTGATCTTGGACTTCTAGCCCGCCAGTCTGTGGTATTCAGTTATGAGAGTATGTATGAACTACTACACTGTTCCACCCAGGCCCCTCATGCACCTGGAAAACTGCTTTGTCTCTAACCCAAGACCCTAGATGCCCTGCTCTCAGAGTCAGACACCTCAATCACTGCTGCCTGGACAAAGAGCAGAACAAAGCATAGGGGTCAGCCCCCCTGGTTATTCCCACCTAAGTGCCCCAACTGAAAACCTAGAGGTTATACCAGTACCCTGTTGTCCCCAGGTCCCATCACTTTTACCTACGGTTGCTAGCATCGTTCTTCAGCCCTGATTGCACAATAGAATCTCCAGCAAATGAGCTGACAGACCCTCTCAAGCCAAACCTGTCTGCTTTCTTCTTAGCGGGGATTCCTTATAATTTCTGGTCCCCTGAGAGTTGTCATTCTTGTTTTTGAACACAGTTGTGTATTTAGTTAGTCACCTTTAAAAATATTTTTTTTATAATTTCTAGAGGGTGAAGCTTATTCTTAGTCTACCATTTTGAAACACAAGTTGGAAGTTCTTTTCACAAGGGAGACTAACCCAAGGCAGACTGAATGACATAAGACATATGCAAGCATTTTGTAAAATACTATGGTGTTATTCCTAGTTGCCCCCAAATTTTCCATGCCTGAAGTTTGTTCTTGGGCAATGGGATGGAAAACTGCCCTGGGCCATTCCTGTCTCCTGCTCTCCATGTGCCTGGGGTCTGAGTCTACCTATAATGGCCCAGCCCCAGAAAGACAACAACCTCCATGTACCTGGGCCTGCTAGGTTCTTAGTAACACAAAAGAATTTCACTAGAAACTACCACCCGGTCCAGGGGCAGCTAAAAACAAATTCTGGTCTCCTCTGTCCTTTGATACCCTAGAGCTAGGAGCATATCCCCAATACACATATGTACATGCACACATACACACACACACACACACACACACACACACACACACACACACAGCCACATCAGCTCTTCCTGGTGCAAGTCAGAGAACCAAACAGCTGATATTAAACTGATTTTTTCCCTATCTCATACCCTAAAGTCAGTTCACGAAGATGCATAAAATAAAATAAAGTAAAACTTGGAAGGTGGGGACACTAACTGGAACTAGGAATCCAGCAGACGAGTCTGCAGCCTAAGGATGCAGATCCCTCAATGGGTAACCTCCACGAGATGAAAGAGGAGACTGACCACAACTCATTGGGACCATTATATCAGAACAAACTTTTTTTACTAGGTCAGAAAAACTATGAGTAATCATAAAAAGTGGTGAGGGCCGCTTTTTATGGGAAACAGACACAACACACTTGTCCACAGCCCCTTTTACTAGACCTGCTTCTCCCTTATAGCTTCATCTCCCTGTCTACTGGATGCTCCACCCACTGCCCCACTGTCCATCTTCATTCTGAGCAAGGAGCAGGGGTTCTCTCACCATGGGCAGTGGGCCCTGAGACTTCCTTTCTCAAAGCTTCAGAGGCCTTTTACTGCAGCCCAAGCTGACTTTTTAGCCCTCCATGTAACCTCTCCTGTCCACAGCTATGCCCTTGTTGTGCCCTTGGTGCTCCACACACTTAGCCTTCACAGGTCGACCCCTCACAAGTAGCTACCCGGTTCTTCCAGCTGGCTCTTGGGACTTGCAGTCCTCCTTGGCTCAATGAGGTGCCCTGCTATATTCTTATAGGACCTATTGTTTCACACAGAGCCCTACTATGGCCCACCCAGTGCCTAGATAGTGCCTGGCATGTAACATGAGCTCAATAAATACTCACTCAAATGGTAAGCTGTTTCCCAGAACCCAGTAGAGTTCCCTACCTAGAGTGCTGCATACTAGGACAAGTATGCTTAGCTCTCCAAGGAAAGGGCACACAGGTGTAGGGAAAATGTCCCAAGCCACTCTACTGCAGGAGGTGGTGTGTGAGCTGGGCCATATGGGTGGGTAGACAAGAAGAGGAACTCTTCCAGAAAGAGAAAACAGGAAGGGCAAAGTCCAAAGGGCACAGCATGTTCAGAGATGGCTCCCACTGGTGTTCAGTGTGACTGGAGCATGAGGTTGTTGTCTTAGCTTCATTCCACAGTGATAAAATCAGTGGTTTATTAGCTATAATTGTTAAATATGCAGGAGTTTTTCAAGCCTATTGTTAAAACATTGGTAGCCTGCATTCAGTCATTGTTAAATTCAGAAATTGCCAAATGCTACAAATTAGGAAACAACAGGCCCCAATCACACTGTCCCTTCCCCATGCCTTTGTTCTTCTAGTAAAGTTAAATGTTTGAGAATAACATGCTTTATCAATCCATTGTTCCAAAGAAAATATTAACTTTGGAACTATAGGCATGTGGTAGGTCAGAGATGAATTATGAAACCCAAATTCTAACTGATGAGTCCAGAGCTTTCTCCACAAAAGAGCCCAGCAGGAAAAACCCCTCATCTCATCATGGCTTCCTTCCCTAAACTGGTAGATTTAGATAGTCAGTAACTTCTCCAAATGTTCATAGACGAGGCCAGTCATATTTTCCAAAGATGGCTGCAACTGTCCAGTTGATGGCTGCACTGTCCAGTTTCATGTGCTCATCTTGCCTTGTGACACTCCTCCCATCAGATTGTGATGGGTCTCCATCTCCCACCCATTAAGCCAGGCAGATCTTCGTGACTGTCTCAAGTACTAACGTGCTGTAGACCTGACACTATGTGACTTCCAAAGCTGTATCATGAACATGTCAGGCTTCTCTTGGGTCCCACATTCTGGGACCCAGCCTCCAAGCCATAAGGAAACTCAAGCACTCATGAAGAGGCCACATGATGAAAAAGCAAGGTTACCAACCCTCATCCCAGACAAGCTCCCAGCCAAGAGCCAGCCATGTGTGAGCCACATGGAAGTAGCCCTAAGTTAAGCCACTCAGTTGAAGTCATATTGAGCAGAGACAAACTGCCCCAACTGAGTCCCACCCAAATGTCAGATTCCTGAGTAAAATATATGATAGTTTTGTTTCAGCCACTATGTTTTGAAATGGTTTGTTAAGTAGCAATATAGAATTAGAATAAAATTCCACATCCTAAAATTAGGGAGAAATTGTAATATCCTCCTTGAAGGGTTTCTGTGATGTCCCATGAGGTAAAGTGTGATTAAGTGCCAAATCCAACCACTGGCTCCCAGCAAGTGCTCAGCAAACACACATCATCTCCTCACCCTCCCTCCCCTCACTTTCTACCCACAAGAACTCCTGTGTTCTGCCACCTCTGTGTTTGATCAGGCTTGACCAAAGAGAGATTTTGTCCCAAGACAAGATTCAGACTATTCTGCCATGGTCCGGTTAACAATAAATCCTTGTCTTTCAGAGACAGAAAGATCACAGGGATCATCAGGCAGTTCATCTGACCAGCTGCTTCAGAATACAGATTTCCCTGCCCAACCCTCAGAAACAGACCACAGGAGGGCCTAGGAATTCCTTCTCACCCCTCCTCAGTGATTCTGACATACAATCTCCCAGTCTACCTTCCACCCAAATCCAGATGAGCTCAGCTGTGCTGAAATTCCACAGCACTAGGGCCACTAGCACAAGGGTCAAATCCCAGAACCAATAAGTAGCAACTAGGACAATTCAAGTGTGGTGACACCCCAACCTGGAGTCAGGCTGACCTAACCTCATAACCAACTTTGCCATGTGATATGTGTCCTTAGACTTCTTGGAGCCTCAGTCTTCTCATCTGTACACTGGAATAATCCTCTCAGGTGCTCATTAAATAAAATAATGTGTAAACTTTCTGGCACACAGAGGATGTCCAGCAGATATCAGGGTCCCTATCATATCTTTCAGGTTGCTTTGGGCTTTTCAGAAGACTTGTCATTATAATAATCCCTGTCACCTGCTTTAAAGTGTTCCTATCTCTCCCTAGAGCATGGTTCTCAGTCTGGACTGTACAGTAAAATTGCCTGGGGCAATTTTATGCAGGCCCATTTCAGACCAAGTCAAAGTATCTGAAGGGGTAGGTGGTACAGTAAAGAGGATGTCTGTTTCTTAAACACTTAGGTCATTTTAATGTACCTCAAAGTGACCCAAAAGTGTGAACCCATGGAGAGCAGTTACATATCTCATCCCGTCTACATGCCTAGGCTCAAGATTTGCACTATGCATAAAAATATTAATGTAAATTAAGTCAGATCAGATCAGAGATTAGAAGCAGGATTGTGCTTTCCCATCTCTCTTCTGTTGGAGGCACATCTTGGTCTCCTGTGGGGCTCAGGTTCTGCTTCACCCTGGCTTAACCAACTTTAGGAAGTCCACACCCCTACTCTTAGGGTCCCAGGGCAAATGGACCTGAGTGTGGCCCTCTCATGTCATGCAGCCAGACAGGAAGCTCTGACTCAGGAAGCCCAGCAGTGGGAGGCAGGAGTGCCAGCTCAAGCTTGTGTATGGCTGGGTTCTTGATGTGGCCCTAATATTTAAATAAGGAATACCACAACACCCCATGTGCACAAAGCTGGGTTCTCCCTTCTTACTTTGTGGTCTTGATCTTAGAGCAGAGGATGAGAACTACTGCTGGGAGAGATGAAAAATTGACAAACACTCAGGCCCCAGCCAGACAAGGGGATCCCATGGAGTGCTGGCCATGCCATTTGAGTGACCCTAAAACACTCCTGCACTGATTCCCCAGATTCAGTTCTCCATGGCCACAGTGGAATCACCATGTGGAGACTATGACAGAGCCACACAGGAAAGGCCCTGAGCCCTCCCTTGGAGAAGCACCAACTGCTGATCAAAACCCTTTGGTACCCTAATGACTGAGAAATGATTGTCCTTGGACTGGGCTACTATGGTTTGGGATTTACCTTTACCACAGCGTTTCCTTAACTAGTCACTAACCCAAATACCTTCATGAAGGGCAGGTGAATTGAACTATGTGCTCAATCCCTACACTGGAATCCTGGCAGCCACTAAATAAAAGTTACTCCTTAGGTGTCCATCTGTATCCATCCCCAAGATATACTGAGGAATGAAAACAGCAAGGTGCAGCCACTTAAGTATAGAAAATGGGTCAAGACAAGCACATTAGCTTGTATGGGAATAGACTACCTCTGGAAGGTTGCAGGAGAAATCAGTATCAGTGACACCTAAGACAGGAGGGAGCTGCACGACAGGGATGAGAGGGAGAATTCTTGTCTGTCTTGTCACTGCCCAGCAATTGTTCTGGCCATGTCTAGATATCAGATATTCAAAATAAAACAAGAAATTTTAAAAAAATATTTTTCAACAAGTTAAATATAAACCTTTAAATATATAAAAACACATGTTATGAATATAAGATAATTTCAATTTTGTTTTTAATTTTATATTTTATTTTTTAATAATAGTTGGCATATAAGATATTAATTTCAGGTGTACAACACAGTGATTAGACATTTATATAACCTCTGAAGTGATCATTCCAATAAATCTACTATCCATGACACCATACATAGTTATTACAATACTACTAACTATATTTTATATCCATGTTAAACTCTATAAGCCCATGACTATTTTATAACTACCAATTTATAGCTCTTAATCCCCTTCCCGCTTCACATATCCTCCCACTTCCCATCAAAATGTTCTCTGTAAATATGAGCTTTTTTCTGTTGTTTGTTCATCCTTTTCTCTGGATTCCACATACGACATTTGTCTTTCTCTGCCTGACATCCATGTTGTTGCAGATGGTGAGATTTCATTTATTTTTTGTGGCTGAGTAATATTCCATTACATATTTTTTTTCCAACTCTTCTTTATCCTTTCATCCATCAATGGACACCCAGGATGCCTCCATTTCTTGGTTATTGTAAATAATGCTGCAATGAACATATGGATTCACATGTCCCAGTGATATAGTCTTCCCTGATCACCTAAGCCAGGTACTCCAGGTGTGTCCCTTATCTGGGTTGTGTGTGCCTTCCTACTGTAGCTGACTTTTGGTTGCTGTTTGCTCATCAATGGGAGAGACTGACTCTTGAACTGATGATGACTGGCCATGACCACTGGAGAAGCTGTTGTGCAGGGGCTAACCCTACATAGTTCAAATGCAAGATTCACTTTAGCAGGGCCTTCCTGTCTGTTCTTTGGGTGTGTTGTCTTCAGATGTGACCGTGGGTGATGCTATGGCTCAGACCAAAGCCCTTCATCTCACTCAGGCACAATCTCCAGTGTTTTTCACAGCCAGAAGTTGTGGGGACTTCTCTTCCAACAATTGGGACCCTGGGTTGGGGGGCCCAATGTGGGGCAGAGACCCCTTGCTCTTCCAGGGGGGCCTCTGTAGCCAAAATATTTCTCCCAATTCTTAACCACCACATGCGGGAGTGGGACTAGCTCATTTCACATCTCCACCCTTCCCACCAGTCTCAAAGTGGCTTCTTCTGTGTGTCCCTAGTTAGAGAACTTTTGTTGAGCTAGACTTCAGGTGACTCCTAGTGATGGCTATTCTGAAGTTTAGTTGTAATTTTAACATGGTAGTGAGAGGAGGAAAGCATCATGTTTACCTATTCTGCCAACTTGACCACAACTGATTAAAGTATATTTTAAATAGCCTTTTAAACAATAAGAAAATTTACCGTTTGTGGAAATTATGTAATGCCTTGTTTAGTAAAGCAAGTCAAATTTTTTAAATAAAATAAAAAAAATAACCAAAGGAAGCTTTCTCCACATCTGCCCCTTCTGGCCCACATATGGGAGTGCTCCCCAGATACCCCCTCAGCCAGCCCACGGAGACCTGCACCTAAACCTGACAGGTGACTGGCTAGTCACAGAGCATGCCTGTGCTGACACATCTTTTCTCACCTGTTTATTTAACTCAAACCACTAGGGCTCTTTTCAGTACCTCCAGAAGGCCTATATCTAGGGACCTAGCCTGAAAAAGTGATGAGACTTTCAGTTACCAAAGCAACTGGAACACCTAGCCATGTGGTTGATCAGTGCACTGTGGTGCACCACTAAGGGAAATGTTATGCAGCCTTTAAAATATCATTTAGTGACACAGACCAATGCTCTCTATAAAGTGTGCCCTTTCTCCATGCTGCCTGCCTTGTCCCATACAACATGACTATCAGCTGTTTTGAGAACCAGACCTGAGCGACACAGAGGGAGCCAGAGAAGCTGGGTAAGCCCCGATGAGTCTCTCTAGCCAGCCCCCTACTCTACCAGGAAGATCTGACTCCCTGGAAGGTGAACCTCAAGCCAGCCTCCACTGAATTCAGGGAGAGATTGTGAAGAGAAAGATTAGATTTCCAGGCCTCCATACATCCCTCAGTGCAATCACTGGAGTCAAACCTTTACCCAGGATGTGCTATGTGGGTTCCAGCCCAGCCAGAGACTATCCACAGGCCTTGAGGATGAGGCTTTGAATGAATCTGAGATCCGAGGCAGAGAGAGCAAGGCCTCATCTACCACTAAAACATTCAAAGCTGGTGGGAAGTGTTCTCTGTTCGTTTTAACCACATGGAAAATTAAAGTCTATTTAGCCCCTTTTAAAAATATTTTCCTTTCTTTGTTTAATAAAAGCTGGATCTGGCTGGGACCAGATCCAGGAAGAGAGTATGAGCTGCCTATGCCCATAGCCCAAGCCACAGATGCTCCATCACTCCTCTCCAGATTGCTTCTCCTCATGGGCTGCAAAGAAGCTAAAACCAAGATGTCCTTTGGCGCTGGTGGTTTTGCTCTTCCTTTTCCTTTCCCCCACTTCCTTAGAATGTGTTGGGTAGAGAGGAGCACAGAGACAAAAAATGAACTGTCTTGTCCACTGAAACCCAAGCTCAAGTAAAGGTCCTACACAACACACAGAAGATGCACACACCACCAGCCTTCCAGTCTCTTCTGGGCCAGGCTGCTTTTTCTAGTGCCCAGGTGGCTTACTCCAAACCCCAGTGATGTAAGTGGGCACCTGGTCCTACCACTCCCCTGTGACAAGGGATGGCTTTCTGCCAACATCTTACTTGACCCTCAGCAGGAACAAACTCAATGAACGCCTTCCTCCTTCTGGAAGCATGCTACTCTCCCAGTCTGAAGTTCAGATCTCTGCAGAGTGCCCATCCAGTTGCTGAGAAGATGGGCTCAGAGCTTCTTACCTTGTTGCAACTACCCCCAGGTCCAGAGAGCCATCTCATCCAACTTGTACTTCCTGCCAGGGCTGGCTTATAGGCCACTGACTGCCTGATTGGGGGGTCCAAAGGCTTGACACTTTGACATCATTTGGGACAGTTCTGAGGGCCACCCCTGCCCCAGAGCACCCAAAGGATGGGCTGAGGCCTCAGTTTCAATCATGTTGCTAGCCAGTGCCTCCCTCTGCCCAGCTCTGCCTCCTACTCCTCTGAAGATGTATCTCCTAAAATCACTCTCCAGTAAATATCCTGCACCTAACTCTCCAATTTCAGATTCTGTTTCTGGAAAACTCAACCTAAGAAAGTTGGTATGGCAGCAGTCTCAGGAGACAGACTCCAAAGAGAATTGTGGAGCCAGCTCTCTCACAGCCCTTGGCAATGCAGCCAGAACTAGTGAACATAGAGAGTGGAAGCCCTGTACCCTGCCCTGGCATACGTGGTAAGTGTGCTGGTGGTGACCATGGAGAGAAGGCCTTCAGCAGAGGACACACACACTAGGCAGCATCCCTGCCCTTGAGAGGTTGACAGGACTAAGGAATGAGTGACACTTGCTGAGGTCATTGATTGGTTGAAGAAAAAAAAATGACAGTTGCAGGGTGATTAATTACTAACTCAAGGCAAAATGTGAAGCTAAAGGGGCCTCCTTGACAGTTTTAAGGGGATTCGAATCTCCTACAGCCAAGAAGAGAGAGAGGAGCTTAATCTCAGAACTTAACTGTAAGAATGCTGAGTTTCAAGAAGATGGGCTTCTCTACCCGAGAAGGCCCTTCACACAAAGGTCAGGGCCCAGTGTTCAAAGCATGGACCGGACACAGGATGAGGACATCTAGTGGCACATCTCTCAGGTCCCTAAACCAGCAGATGGTGCCCTGCATGATGGCAGGCCCTGCAGCACCTCAAACTAGGAGAGAGCCACACAAGACAACACCTCACCCCTGAGAAGGTACCCACCTCCCTTCTGGCCACCAATCCAAGCACTAGGATCCCACCCAGCACAGCCTCTCAGGGAAGACACTGGTCCTGTGAAAGGAAGAAAGATATGACAGATCAAATGAGCTGCAGGAGCACTTGGCATGCCCCCATGGGAGCCAGGGACATGCACAGGACTAAATTTTAGGGAGCTATATCAAAAGATAGAAAAGTTGGAGAAGGAAAAAAGTACTAAGATAGGAGGGTTTCCTGTGATATGAGATTTAATGCTCCAGCAAGACCTGGGAGAACAGAGCTCCCACACATGGCTCCTGGAAGCTTGAAGGGAGTGGAGGTCCATACTCAGTGAAGTTAAAGGGCCAGAGTTGCCACAACAGGCACTCTAGACAGAGCACAAAAAATGTACCTGTTTGAGTGAACAGACTGCATAAGAAGGAAAATCACCAGGTGTCCATGTTTCCCAAGAGGACTTGGGGATGCCCCATCAATTAGTGAGGAGTAATGAGTATTTCAAAGGCCCTTAGCAGCTCAGAGTTGGCTGTCCATGCAGGTCTAACAGGAGATGCTGCACAGAAGTAGGCTTCCTGGTAGCAGTGGAGAGACAAGCCCACTGGGACAAAGGGTGGGGCAGCACCTGATGTCAGAAGCCAGGTGTGCACATGAATATAATAAGCAATAAGATCCAAGAGGCAGCCAGTGGCACTTGGCTGGCAGAAAGCTATGGAGACAGTTAAAGAGCATGGCATTCCTAGAGGCAAGAGAGATGGGCTAAGAACAAGGGTGTTGCTTAATTTATGTAGTCAGAATAAAACATGATTGAAAGTTTAGAAGACTGAGGACAAAGGCTTCACTGAAAAGTAAGCCCCAGGTCCTTGCCTAGCATCAAGTTTTAAGCCAGTTTTCAATCTGAAGCCTCTGACTGGAAAAAATGAGTTCCTAGGAAGAAGGACGCAAGCACCACAGCAAAGACATTTAGTGACCTTCCTCAATCTTTCCCCAAAGAGCTCTATAGCCATTTACTTGGCTAACCATGTGCTAGGGAAATGGCAATGCCCAGGCCCTCAAATATTGTTAGACACAGAGAATGTGACACCTTGCCCCCTTTGTTAGAGCAAAGTGTGCAGGGACCAGGTACCAACAGAGTTCTGGTCTGGCTAAACGCACATTGTGTCCACAGGGTCATCAGTTGTCCTACTGGTCCTCAGCTCTAAGCATCAGTGCCCCCAGGGCAGACTGTAGACTCCTGCCTTTGCTCTCCAAGCCCTCCCTGCTCCCATCCAGGCCCATCTGTGTGAGCTGAATACCAAATATGTCTTAGTCCTCACTCCAGACTGTCCTCCATCCTCATTCAGCATCTCTTTACTTATCCCAGTCATCTCAAAGGTACTATGTTCTAAACTCTTCCTTCTCCAACTCACGTCATGTGCAATGAGCCACTGCCTGTTCTGTGTATCTATCTCCAGCTTCATCTGTCTTCTGAAACCAAACCCTTCTGGCCAGGACAGCTACAAATGTTCCCTGCTTCCACACAGGCTCCTCTACTCACCCACCCACTGCAACCACAGAACTCATCTTAAAGCATAGATCAGACCTCATCCTTCCTTAGATCTCCATCCATGTGGAATTAAATCCAAAGTCAGGGTTTGGTCTTGAAAGTCCTGCCTGGCCCAGGCCCTGTTTTGCTCCCCAGCCTGGGGAGTTGTCAGTGCTAAATAAAAATTCTCTGGGTCATCCTTGACTCCCACATTCTGGACTGCCACCTCTCCTCTCTTCTTTCTTCTCCTTCTCAAGAACCAAGACTCTGAAGGCCCATCTGTCTGTTTCTGAGGAAAGTCATTAGGGTGTAGACATGGATAGTCTTACCCACTGCTTTATAAAAGACACATGAAGAGAGCAACACTAGTTCAAGAAAAGATTTTCTGATGGTGTGATTTCTGGCAAAAAGGCTGGGCCATGAGGAAGAGCTACTGAGCAAAGAATTGCTTTCATATTTATTTCTATGGGCACCAAATCAATGTTTGTTGTAAATAATAAATAAAAATTAATAAAAGTAACTTCACCATACACTCCTTCAATACTATGAGCATGTCTCTAGCACCATGTTGTCTAAAAATATCTTACCTATTACCTTTTCTGCTCTCCTCCCTAGACTGTGAGCTTGCTGAGGGCAGGCATATGAACAGTTATTCTCTGAATCTTTTACCTCTAGCTGGGCACTGAGCAAATGCCCAGGGAGCGAAGAAGGCACAAAAGCAGCAGGCAGAATCTGGCCTCCTTGGGCCTCCTTTAACCCTATGCACATGAGGAAAGCATGGGTCAAGATCGTGGCCCACATGTCTGCCTCCCACACACTAGGCTGTCTGGCTTTGAGCTCTCCAGGGCCAGGACTGCCCAGGCAAGCCCAGCTTCATGCCAACGCCAGCCCAGGTCCTGGCCCCAGAAAGTGCCTGGTGCAGTCTGGCTGGCTGGGCTTCTACCAGGTGAGTAAGAAATTACTCCCCTCCCTGAAGATTCATTTTGAAAACATATTTACTAACTTCTAAACAAATTGTACCAATCCTCTCAGTTTTGTTAGTCAAATTAATTTTATTTTAATATTTCCATTAGCCATTTAATTTATTCTAAACTCTGGCACTGCAAAGTAATAAAACCTCTCAAATATTGACAGACAGTAAAGTAAATGTCACCCAGCTACAACCATCTGTTTTCCTCCAAATTCCTCAAGATGAAGAGTGTTCCATCACCATTTATTTATGGGCCTTCCTGGGCCTGTGGTATAGCTCTCAGCTTCCCCAACTCTGGACCAGGCTGTGAGGGAAAGAAGAAAAGGGTCTGGAATGAAAATGAGAAAACCTACAGCAAAGAGAAATGGAATAAGCTCAGGTAAAATGTGAAATCTTGTTTACTGCTTACTCCATCAGCAGCCAGTTGGTGTCCTTGGCACTGAACCTACTCTCATTTCTCACCCCCACTTCTCCCAGCCTTGCCTTGGGATGAGAGAGTGTCCTCCAGCCCCTCTGCCTGGATGGGAGGGAGAGCAGCAGGCTGCACAACCATCACAGAGGCAGAACCTGGTCTGACAGCTCAGAGCCCCTCTCCTGAATCTCCTCCCACACAACATCTTCATTAGTATTAGGGATGAAAATAGAGCCCTGGCTCTGAGGACAGCTCTCCATAAGCCAGGTGCCACATGGTGTGAAAGAAAGTCCTCAGGCATAACAGAGCCAGGTTCAAATCTTAGCCCCACCACTTGTGAACTGTGGGGGCTTAAACCTTCTTTTTCACTAGAGCCAGAGCACAGTATTCCCTGTGGGGCTGGGA
Organism: Macroglossus sobrinus; assembly: GCA_004027375.1. Classification (NCBI taxonomy): domain Eukaryota; kingdom Metazoa; phylum Chordata; class Mammalia; order Chiroptera; family Pteropodidae; genus Macroglossus; species Macroglossus sobrinus. The sequence continues at coordinate 41,324 of PVKZ01003189.1, forward strand.
TATATCACCCAGCCCATAACAGGGGCCCAAGAGCCACTGGCAACACTGGCCCCACTCTCCAGATGCCCAGTGACTCTAGAAAAAAAAGGCTGCTGCTTGGGCCACTGCTCTCTGAGCCAGGGAACAGGTTAGACATCCCCAGGTGGGGGACCATAGAGGGAGACCACACAGCCCAAGGTGCTTGCCCACCTGCCTGTGAGTTTGAATATACTCGTGTTTACATGGCACACATACTTACAATTCCTCTCCCTCCGGCATGCCAAGCCAAGGCAGCCACAAATATTCCCCTGCCCTCGTCCACCAGGAAGCCCCACCTGCTCAGTCTTCACTCCCTAATTGTTCTTGTGGCTCTGTCCTCACTCCCACCCACTCTGGGCAGCATACCTGCAAAGTTATGTCTTCAATGGATGACTCTACTGAAGAGAAAAGGAGGGATGCCATCCAGGAAGGTGGTTAACCCTGAGCTTCTGCTGGAGCCCGGAAGTGAATGGATGACCAGGTCATTCACTGGTCCAGCCAGCAGGCAAGTCAGCACCACAACTTGCTCCAGGGGCATTAGATATAACCAGTTGCCCAGAGCCCCGCGAAGAGAGAGATCAACAAGTGAGAGGATGTACCTATGTGCCATCAGCAGTGCAGGAGAGGGTCCAGAGAAGGTAGCACTGGAGGAGAATCCTGTAGTATTCCAGGAGGAAGGAATGGTATGAGTGAAGGGTCAGAGGAGGGAGCCGTACCCCCAGTTTAGGGAACCCCACACAACTTGCTCCACTGGAGCAAAAGGAGTGAGAAGGCATGAACAAGGAAGGCCAGGACCTCTGAATGGGAAGAAAGCACAGAATTTAGCCAGAAGGCAATGCAGAGCCAACGCAGGTTTTAGCCTGGGGCCTTACAGCCTCCAATGTAAAACTAAGACACATCCCTTGGAAGAATTGTGTGGAGTATTGGAAGAGCCCAGCTGAGGATGAAATGCTGAAGACAGCAGAAGAGCAGATGCGGAAAGGGCCTGAAAGACTTCTCTAAACAAAAGCCTGCCCTGAGCTTTCCTCCCATCTGTGTGCCACAGGGAGGGCCTCAAAGGAGGCAGTTGACATCAATACCACACAAACTGGCAGGGAGTATTTGGGATGGGAGTAACCCCTCGGACTCAGGAGGGGACCTCAGTGGGCGTTGTCACAGGAGAATGAGCTCAAGTAAGGCCTCTGACATTTGGTGCAATAAATGTTTATTGAGCAGCTGCTGTGTGTAGCTCTTGAGGAGACAGTTGTGAGCAGAAAAACAGCCATCTTGCCTCCTCTGCTCAGAGCTCTCCTTCACGTGGTGAAAAAAGATGGAAATGAAATAATTAAACAACTCAGATGACAACTCAGAGGTGAAGCCAAGAGTACATGGTACCAAGAAAACATAGTGGGGTGTGAGCACTCCAGGTAGAGCAAGGAAAGAGTCCTCCTGGGTCCCTGGGCCTGTTTTCACTACCAGATCCCCGACGAGGCCCTGTGCTCAGTTGGCTCCTCTTCTAGACCTCCCAACTTTGCCACCAGGGGACCAAAATGTGTGTTCCAACAGCCATGCTGACCACAGCATCCTGCCCATGGCCATCATCATCTCTCATGGGCCTCATGGACACCTTAGGTATGAAGACCACACAGGTGAGGAAAGGAAACACAGAGAATTGGGGTGCCTTGTGCAAGAACACATAGCAAGGGAACAGATTTACCCAGATTCTGCCCCCCATAGTCCCAATCAGTTGTGGCTACAAGACAGTCACAAAGACCCCAGCCTGCTCTTTCCAAGACACATGCACTCCCCAGGCCCACTTTACCCCATCTCCCCATACTACATCCCAAAGAAATGCCACAAAACATACCTTGGTGACATTTCTTTCATTTTCAATCTACGTGTTTGGGTCTTCAGTTATTTTAACAGGTTCTGCTGACATCGTCTGGAAAATTAACAAAGCTAGTCTCACAGCTCTAAAGGAGAAAAAGGAAGTTGTATGTTCACAGTCAAAAGAGGAGTTCGTAAATTTTCACAAAATTACTAGACGTGTGGAACTTATGGCTGAGTCCCTAAGGAGCAGAGAGATGGCTGTGAGGAAATAACATGATGAGAAATCAGCTGCACAGTCAAAGGCAGTCAAGGACAACAGGAGTGGCCAGTGATAGCACTTGGGCCCAGGAGCAGTGTTGACCAAGATGGGCCAAGGCAGTGCTTCGTTTACTTGTTATGGCAGGACACCCGTGGACTTCACACACAGCAAATACCTGCATGAGAGCCAGCCTCAGAATACTGTATGGGCCCCAGGTGCCACCCAGGGGAGTCATGGCTGCCCCACACACTAAGAGCCTCTGGAGATTCAACATGGCCCTTCCTGCTGCAGCAAAAATCTAAGTTTCCTGGAGACAGTGACATCGCCAATGCTGGGCTGATGATCGCGATGCAGAGCAGCCAAGGATACCTGGATGACAAACACCACGTCAGCCACCCAGCACCCACCCCTAGTGCACCATGTGTGTTCACTTGAGAAGCATGCACAGGTCAAGAGCTCCTTCCTTGTGCAAGACAGCCCCCAAAAGGGAATCAACATTCAGTCTTGGTTCAGGAAGTGGGAAAAGAGTAAGAGCTCTTCAGGTGTCTCAGGACACATTCTTCAAAGATACTCTGAAACTTTTGTTGCCCACTTTTCAGCAAGGACACACCAAAGCCTGGGCAGCTGTGACCTCTCTAAGGTCACACAGGTGGTGAGTGGTGGAGATAAGTTTCAAGTCCATATCTGATAGCCTAATGACCTACATTCTCCACCGGCTGCTTCTGTCTACACCAGCATCCCGAAACTTTTTGGCACCAGGAAGCAGTGCTCCTACGAGAATCTAATGCCTGATCATCTGTGGAGCTGAGGCGGTGATGCTACTAGTGGGAAGTGGCTGCAAATACAGATGAAGCTTCTCTCACTAGCCCACTGCTCACACCCTGCTGTGCAGCCTGGTTCCTAACAGGCCACAGACTGGTTGGTACTGGCCTGGGGGTTGGGAACCCCTTCTCTACGCCGAATGAGAATCAGGCAACAGTGCTTGATTGGGTATATATTTGCAAGTTCAATTCTTAGTCATGCCTTATATGTCCTCTTGCATGCACGAGATATTTTACTTTAAAAGATAATAAAGAAAAGGTTTCAGAGCTAGCCAAAAGCTGACCATTCCTCTCCTTGCACTCATGGGGACAGGCCTAAAGAGGAACCTCACTGGGGCAGGGTGGAAAGTTTCTGGATGTCCCTTCTTGCCAGACTGTGAGCTTGTCTGTGGCCCCTGACCCACCTGGCTCTTGGGATACTTTCTGTCAGTAGTACTCTCAGCCCATCCCAGAGTCACCCCCAAAGATGGCCACAGCCACTGCGGCGAAGGGGCCCATGGTTGCAGAAAGTGAACTCTGCTGTGCCTGGGCTTCAGAATGAGGTGCAGACTCTGCCACCATCAGAAAAGTAGGACCCAAGGAGCTGTGATTTGCCAAAAGTCTGATTCTCTGTCGACATGTCTCCTAGAGCCCTCTCACTAGCAGTGTGAAAAGCTCACATAGGGGTCAACTATGTGGTGACAGAAAGAAATCTAACTGTGCGTGGTAAACACACAATGCAGTATATATATGACTAATGGTTGAATTGTTTTCTCTAAAACTCAATTGGATTTTGTTAAGCAACATCACTATAATAATTTTTTAATAATTAATTAATTAAAAATGTGTATGGGTTGTCCCTCTCTGCCCCTTGACCTTCCCCACAAGGGCAGCTATGAGATACCTCTTGCTAGGCAGATCCTGGGCTCACTGTAGCCTCTTGCTACCCCGACCTCACATGTCTCCTTCGGGGGTGAGGGACAGTGACACCAAATCTTCCACACTCCTCATTCTCCAGGACAATTTCTGAGGCTCCCCCAGGCTGTCAGGGGACTTAAATCACAAGTATGCCCTGGCAGAGACAGCTGACAGGTGCAAAGTCCCCATCAATCTTCCCACAGGACAGTTCAGGCTCTGGCTAAGAAGGATTTATGGGGTGAGGGGGACATGGGACAGTGCCACCCTACCCAGGCCCCTCTGGCAGCCTTTTCCCGTGGCCAGGAAGGGCAGCTCACGGGGAGCTCACCCCTGCAGGCGGAGTTGGTTTCCCCAACAGGAACCTCAAGCTGCTAAGCTTACTAGTGGCTCCACTTGTTTTTCATTCCCTTCTGCATGCGTCCAAAGTGTGCATTACTTTTTAAATCAAGGGAGAAAAAAAAAAACAATAAAGTTGTGTTTTGTTTTGTTTTGTTTTGTTTTGTTTTGTTTTGTTTTGTTTTGTGAGAGTTTTTCTCAGGTGCTAAGAACTACACAGGTGCCTTCCACCAGCCTGCAGGGAATAGAAATACTTGAAGGGAAGCCTGGGCATGTCTGATTTCCCAGGGAACCCTCATAAAAAAAAGCCCTTCTTGTTCCAGGGACAATGCTGTGCTGACATCAGGCACAAACCGGCCATAAAGAAACCCAAGCAGGATTCCAACCGCAACCCGGAAACCCAGCTGGGCTAACTGCTCCATTCAACCAGCCTCCAGTCACCAAAACCCAGCAGACACTGTGCGTCCTCTACCTTTCCCTCCATAACCCCCACCTGAAACTCCAGACATTCTGGACCTGGCTGCTGAGGCCTGGCCTATGCAATTGTTCAGCATCCACACCAAAGAAGTCTGAGTGGGTGCTTCGAGAAGGCCTTGACGGTCTGGGAGGATGCAAACGTGGGGGCCCTCAATATTCCTCATCTCTCTGCCCGCCTACCTACCCACCTACATGACCTTGGTAAGTTGCCTTACCTCTCTGTGCCTCAGTTTCTTAATCTCTACAGAAGGGTAACAATAACACCCACCTTGCATAGTGGAGAAAAGGAGAAAAATGCTTAGGCAGGAGCTGCCTTGAGCACGCGTGCATTCACAGTTATTACTATTAATGTTAATTTAGTATTTTACCCTTCAGCAAACAAATATCAAGCTCCATCTGAGTCTCTGTGCTTGAATTTGCTACTCCAATGAATACTTGATTCTTCATTGCCACTTTAAATTCTACCCACAATTTGGTGTGTCAAGACAGAAATTATCCTCACCATGTGACAGATAACAAGCATGATCAGCTCCTTACATTGTCATTGATCCTCTGCAGGGCAGAGCACTAGGCTTGCAGAACACAAAGATGAGAAGCCCTTACCTTGTGTTGAGCAAATTTATGCTTTAACACAAGAAAAATGGGTCATTTTTAAGTCACAAGTCACCTGTGTCTGGTTGATCAGAGCTGCCTGGAGCAGTGTATTGAAAAGGATTTTGAAGCTGCCTGTTTGTTCAGAATGGAAGTGTTGTGTGGTGAATAAGTGATGCCTACCCTAGGCACAGGAGGGGACGAAGTAGTGGCTTAGATACAGGCGGTAGTTTAAGGAGGAGCCAAAATTAGAACACAGGTCTCTTGTGCTCAGTGTGATGAGCACAGGCATAACACCGCCAAAGTACTTGAAAACTAAAGAAAAATGAAGGAAAATTTTACAGCTTTCATTTTCTGTTTTGATGAAAAGTCACCATTTGCTATGAACAGAACTGTATCCCCTGTCCCCAATTCATGTGCTGAAGCCCTAATCCCCAAGGTGACTATTTGGGCATAGGGCCTATAAAAAGGTGGTTACAATTATATGAGGTCATAAAAGTAGGGTCCTGATCTGATGGGACTGGTATCCTTATAGGAAGAGACAGGGCCCAAGAAAGGAAATATGGCAGCAGTCCAGCAGGAGAAAAAGAGGGATGTGGTGAGAATTAGGGAGAAGCAGCTGTCTCAATAGACAGGGAAGAGAACCTGAGCACCTGACTGAAGAGGGTGCTAGGCCCTCTCAGAGCAGGAGAGCTCTCCCTGCTGTACGCTCCCAGCAAGAGGGAAGGTAGATGAGTACACACTTCCCTGACTCCTGGGTGTCAGGCTCTTCTCACAGTCTCCTCCAAAAAGATGCCTTCCAGCTGACCAGTCAGCACCTAGGCTGTCAGCTTCAGGGCTGGTCCCTCCCCCACCAGGCTCCAGATCTCTGTCTAGCCAACCTATGAACAATACATGAAGTACCATTGTGAATATAAAGCACAGCATGTAAATATTATCTCTGAACTCTAAACACAGCCCTGCCTTTGAGGACAGTTATCCATTTCAAAGTACTCTCCCATCCATTGCCTGCCTTTTCAACAGCCCTGTTGAAGTGGTTTGGGGACGATGCCATTTTATCCATTTGGCAGGTGAGAAAATTGAATCTCCAAATATTAGTATATTAGTCAGGATAATTAATGCTGGCTGCTATAACAACTAAAAAATTTGGTTTAACACAATACAAGCATATTTCTCATTCATGCAAACCCATTACAGGTGCTCTGGTCCATGGCTCTCCTTGGGAGTTCAGGGATTCCAGCTTCTGCCATTTTGTGAGAGCACTGTCTGTGAGAGTCTTTGGGGTCCTCCTCTGGACCCTGGCATTCTGCTGGTCAATGAGTAAAAGTGTGAAGAACACACAGAATGAGGCTCTGCCAGGCCTGAAGGCTCTGGTACACCTTGCCTTTCTGCCCATGTTCCATTGACCAAAACACAGTCACATGACTCCAGCTTTATGCAAGGGAAGCTGGGAAATGTAGCTCAAGTGTGCCCACGAAGAGGTACTGGGACTGGGAGCATCTGGCCAGTTCACACATGCTCCAGATTAGATGTCCAGGTTCTGGCTCCCTGAACCCTATTACCCACCCTTTGGGTTTCCCCACACATGTCCTCTCTGAGCCTATTCCTAGGACAGGGACTGAATTAAGAATTCAAACTGAAACCCCTACATGTAGCTTTAGTTATAGGATGCTTGATTAATTAAATACCAGAGAAGTATAAAGGGACAGGAAGACATTATATTCACCTAAGAGGAAATTGCAAAGAGGGAGATTAAAACCACATTTGAATTATAGAAAAAATAATTGGCAAGGTGCCTGAAATCCAACACATTCCTGTAATGAGTTGCTACCTGGTGGAATTCTCTCCCTGACTGCAAAACAATACTCATGTCAGATTCTAGGGGACCCAACTTAATTACAATCTAGTTAGATATTAAAAAGTTGCAGCTACTCAAGTACAGCAACAGTTGACTAATTACCAGGTCTCAGGAGGGAGTCTACAATCAGTTTTTAAAAGAATATCTCTTCCATGTAGCACCTTTCCACAAGGGCCGCTGGAATCTTTCCAAACATTAACATCCCTTCAGGAGGTCTCAGGCATGTGAGTTTCAATGATTGACAAAATTTAGAGTCTCTATCAGTAGAAAAGGTCTGACTCCGACACTGAACCACAGAAGTGTGGTGACATTGTTTCAAGGTCCAAACTACAAAAAAGGAGATGCAAAGTGGTGTTGCCAAGAGTGGAGGGGAGTGTTCCAGGAGGTGTGTGGTAGGAGTCAGGAGACCTAGAATCCTGTCTTAGTTCTGGGCGGCTTTGAGTTCCGAAACACTCATGTTCATGCAAAGAAGAGCCTCACTGTGAGTCAGTGGGAAGATCCTGGATCAGGGTGTCTGCACAGCTAAGCCAGGACATCAGGATGCAGGGAAGTGGGTCAGGAGGCCTGAACATAGTCCCCAGTGCCTTTGTGCAACTGAGAAGTACTTGTCTGGAAGGAGAGCCTAGAGTGTGGAGTCAGGAGGTAGATATACTGCCAGGCAAGGAAGAGGGAGCGGGATCCCTTTAGCTCTGAAGGGAGGAGACAACTGAACAATGACAACTGGGAACAGAACTGCAGGGAGAGGAAAAAGCATCCACAAAGAGCATCTGAAACAGCCTGGCCACTTTAAGTGAAGCACATCCTTCAGAGTGGAGATGTAGCTGGTAGGTGAGCAACTGTGCTGCAGGACAGGGAGAGACTGTCACTAGAGGCTCAGGACCTCACAGCTGGGCTTCCCCTTAAATGGGAGGCATTCTCAGGACCATCCCATCCCTCACAGTATCTCCCAATACGAACAGAATCTTTCAGGCTGTGGAGAGGAGCTGTACTTGCTGCATCTTCACTTGCCCATGACAACTTCTAATACAGTGCCCAGAACTGCCAAAAATTCTCCAAAATCATCACCTTCACTGCAGGCCAGAAGGTATACCGTCAGCTCCCACCAGCTTCTCTCCTGTAAAGGGAAAACAGGAAAGTTTCAGCCACTCGCCTTAGCCAACCAGTGAACAGTCTCCCACCTAAGTCTGACCTCTCTCTCCCAGCCTCTTCAAACATCTGTGCCTTCTTGCAAACCCACACATATTCCTTCTGTAGCCTTCCTCAGGAAAGATTTGCCTTCCTCTTACAACCCTTGCCTGTCTCACATGGGGCCTCATCCATTTGTCTCACCAATGACACTGGAGAAATGTGGGTCTATCCCCAACACAGCACAGCCTGCGATGGTGCCCACAGTTGTTGGGTAGATCACATGAATAACCTAGCAAATAGGTGAAAAGCAGGGAGCTTGATAAAATACCTACTTCCTGATGCAAAGATCTTTTCACCAAAATACTGTTTTTTTCCTTCCTTCCTTTACTCTTCATTCAAATGATTTTTAACTGCTATCAGTATGACCTATGGTTTGTTGGAGCTATGGGGAAAGCAAAAGGAAGAGAATATCCAGAAAGGAAATGGCCATCTTCTCCTCTGGGATGAAAACCACTTATGTTATCTATTGCTATGTAACAAATTACCCCAAAATTAGCAACTTAACACACATTTATTATCTCACCATTTCTGTGGGTCAGAATGTGGACTTGGCTTGACTGAGGGCCTCTGGCAAGGGTCTCTATGAAGATGCAGTCAAGCTATCAGCAGGCTGTGTGGTCTCATCTGATTGCCTGACTGGAAACTCTGCCTTCACAATCTCTCACATGGTTTTGACAGGCCATGGTCCCTTACCATGTGGGCTGCTTCACAGAACTGCTTCCTGACATTACAGTTGGTGTCACCCTCCAGGATGAGTGGTCCAACAGAGAGCAAGGGCATCCAGGATGTAAACCACAGCTTTTTTGTATTCTGATCTTAGAAGTGACATCCCACCACTTCAACCATTAGTATGTTCATTAGAAGTGCATAAGTCCAAACCACATTCAAGAGAAGGGGATTACATAAGGGCACAAATCCCAGGAAGAGGAGAGTCTTGGGCCATCTCAGAGGCTGTCTACCATATTTTTGTTTCTATAGCAGATCTTATTTTCCAAAACTGTCTATAACATGCTCTTCTAGAACTACGTGCTCCTCTAGAATCATACACTTTTCTAGAACTCTGTTTCTCTCTAATTTTACCACCCACCCATCAGAAGGTGGAGCCAGTATTCCCACTCCTTGACCCTGGGTAAGACTTTGTGAAGGTTTTAATCCACATTGAGAGACATAAGTGATGTCATGTGACTTTAAAGCCTTCCAACTTGTTTTCTGAAGACACTCAATTTTGGAACTCAGTTGCCCTGCTTTAAAGAAGCCCAAGCATCCCACAGAGAGGAACTGAGACCTCAGGCCCAAAGCCCAAGCTAATCCTCTAGCAGACAGCCAGCTCAGACATGCCATGTGAGCATGCCATCTTGGAAGGGACCCCTGAGGTGATGCCATGAGCAGCCCTAATTAAAGATTCACAAGAAAGAAAAATTGTTATTCTTAAACTACTAAATCTGGGGGTGACTTCTTACCAAGTGATAGATAATCAATTCAATTCCCAAAAGTCCCCTCCCAGTTGAGGGGTGAGCCTGAGAAACCCCCAGGCCAGCACTGGCAGGAAGAAGCCATGAAACTGTCCAGGCGGGAATGGCTGTGCCGTGTCTCACAAACGCCAGGCTGTGACTCCAGCATGGACAAGAGAGTCTGTTCGAGTAGGGGATGAGATTTCAACTGGGGTCTGGGAACCCTGAGAAGTATAAGTCTGTTGTAGAGAGGGTCACTCAAGCAGCAGTCCGAAGCCCAGTAGAGGGCCATGATGGGCAGGCCTAACACTCTGCAGGGAACTCATAACAGCTCCCCTGGGTGCATGTGTCTGGCTAGAGTAAACAGGACCTGACTTGAAATGCATTGCACACCCAATTTCAGCTGCAGGACCATTCCTCTGGCAGGACAGAGAATGTCAAAGTTCTCATGCCAAGGGCACTGCCCAAGGACAGCTGCCACAGACAGCAGCCACAGTGAAGTGCAGACTGGGCCACAGAGACTCCAGCTCTCAGGCTGGCCTAAAGGGAGGAGGAGAAAGCTGGAATGGCATTCCAGCCAGGGTGCCATCCTGGCCAGGCATAGAAAAATGGACCACAGGGAATTTTCCAGGTGCCACGGATTACAAGCCCTCTTTATCTAAATGTCAGCATCTGCCTTCCTATAGGTGGGCAAGAAAGCCAAGGTCACAGTTCAGGAAAACCCTCTCACAAAAGAACTTCTTGTAACCACATGCAGATGTTCATAGTCTTAACCCAACTCTATCACTGCCCATCTCAAAAATGTACATCCCCTAAAGAAACTTTGCACATGGAAATGGCAAGTCTTGCAAGGAAAATGCAGGATGTGAGAAAGTCAAAGAAAGTTGGCGGAAAGCTGCATCCCTACACCCTTGGAAAGAAGGATCAGCTGGGGGTGGTGAGGGGTGGGGGGCAGGTGACTAGCTGACAAGGAAGAACCCCTGCCCCTTAGCAAGAAGGAGGGACAGCGGGCCACCAACTGGGCACGAAGGCTTCCAGGGTTCTCAGGAAACGTGATGAATCAGCAGTTTTCTTTTCAAAAGTGACCCTTTCTATGCTCATATCACAAGTACCAGATGTCCAGCTTTCTCAGTAGCATCATGCACACACACACACTCATCATCATCATCATCATCATCATCATCATCATCATCTTTGAATAGGAGTAATCATAACCAAAATTTAAGAATAAAGTAAGATAAATAAAGAGCTTTTAAAAAAATGTTTACATTTAACGTTTTAATATGATGTCCCAAGCAAATAGTTCCCTATAATATTTTGGTCCATAAATTAAGTGATATTGTTTTCTGTGGCCTTTTTTCAGTACCATGTGCTCTGGAGCACAGTCCCCCTGGTAGGAGCACTGCCCCCTACTCCCACCCCCTGTTGAGAGGAGTAGGAAGGCCTGGCAGGGCCCAGCAAATTTCTTCTGGCAACATTTTGGGAAGACCCCACTCCTAGAGCCATGAGGCAGGACTATAAAGGAGCCTGGAGCCAACAGTTCCACACAGCTCCTGGCTTCCAGGCAGAACCAGGCCAGAAAGGAAGCAAACATGCTTGGAATTCCAAAAATGCACCCCTTTTTCAGGCCTCTGCATGCTTCTCCAGGCCTCCTAGGACTCAGAGAGTGGGGCTGGGAAAGCAAGCCTGACCCCCACCCCTCTAAAAGACAGGGAGAAACTCGTGCCCCACCCCAGCCTATCCGGGGATTTCCTCTACATACCCCCAAAGCTGTCTGTGTGCCAGTGGACCAGCTCTAAGGAGGAATGCTGGACCCCATCTTCCCTGAAAATGCAGGCTTCAGTGACCCACTCTAGGGCTATGATCTTTAGTCCCCTTTCCTCCCACCTCCAAGGTATAAGGGGGCAGGAGCAAACCTTAGTCAGTCCTCCTCCCGCTGTTACCTGGCAAACTCCTTAAGAGTTCTGAATGCATCCTATTCAGAAAGAAAGCCCTTCATGACATTGGTCACAAGAAGTCACAGGCTGGTAGAAAGAAGGGCTCACTGAACAAAATATACATGTCCATAATGAACTCCAAGAAATTGGTCTGGCATTGAGGGTTGGGAAGAACCTACCACTAAGAAAAGATTATGTATCTGAGAACCAGCTGGACTACCTCCAGCAAGCAAGTATGTGCCCACAATGACAGACAGCAGACAATAGACAGGATATGGAGGACAGAATACAAAAGATAGACTACAGCAGACAGAGGACAGCAGAGGACAGGGGACAACAGGCAGGACACAACAGACAAGACACAGCAGAGAGCACACAGCAGACAGAACATGTAAAACAGAGGAAGCAGACAAGGAAGAGCAGACAGGACATGGAAGACAGGACACAGCAGACAAGAGATAAAGGACAGGGAATGGCAGGCAGTAGATGGCAGACAGGACACAGCAGATGGGACAAAGAAGAAAAGGACAGCAGACAGGGAACAGCAGACAGGGAAATCAGACAGGGACAGGAGGCATGATAAGGCATAGAGGGGACAGCAGATAAGAGACAGAAGACAGGAGACAACAGACAGAATGTGAGAAATAGGACACAGTGAAACCAAGGGACTTTATGACCAATTAAATTTAGTTTTAAATCTTAGCTGTAGAAATCCTCTCCCTCTCTCTCAACCCCCTCTGACCCTCAGAGACCTAGGCTCTCCCCTGCGTAATCAGTAACACCAGAGGTAGCAGAAGACAGCAGCCCAGACGGGACTAATGGTCACACAGTCATGACCTTTGGCAGGCTAAAGAAAACATCTTGATAAGATATGTTTCACTTCTTGCATCTGAGGTATAATGACCCTCTGGCTACCTTCCCAGGAGACCAGACAGAAGGAGTCTGAAAAATACCTCAGAATCGCCCTCAATATTAAAAAAAAAAAAATTCATTACCACTTACCTCACCTCCAACCAACCAGCTCCCAATGAGACAGGACATCACTTGTAAAATTCTTAATCTTTTAACAGGAAATGAAAGGGGACATCTCTAGCAGTAATGTTTTTAGTAAACCTAGTTTTCTTCCCTCCTTTCTTTGGAAAAAGGCTCTCTCCCTCAAATCCTGATAATTGTCCTGGTGACTCAGATCCTCTGGCTATTGATAAGGGTGATCAGCCCATTGTTAAGCAGAAATTGTGCTAAACCAGCAGGGCCCTTAAAAGTCTATTGGGTGGAGGGGACTTTAAGCCAAAGATCTTTCTTTTTACTCTTTAAAAAATATATTAACCAAGCCTGTTTCCCTTTACTCACTTAATAGGAAAATCAATACTAGAAATTAATAGATGTATAATTTAAATAACGAGTTCCTATTTTCTTTTCCTTGTCTAGGGACTGAGGTGGCACTTCAGCAGGAAACTCAAGATCCTGCCCTGACCAAGGCACAAAGGGAAAGAGATCTATGAAACCCCTGTAGGCAGGGACTACGGCCATTCTCAGCAGGAAGCAGATAGGAAGAAGAGACATCTTGTTGCTCAACATCCATACTAATAATAAAGGGGCTCATGGCTCTTAAAAAAGAGCTAGGCAGGAAAGTTAGTTAGGGGGTTTTGGGTCTGCCTGCAAAGACACTGAGGTCATCCTATCTTAGAAGGGGTCTGCCCTAATCTGCCCACAATTAAGCAAGCCAGAAAGCCTTTTTTTAACTCACAGGAAGAAACCAGTAGGCAGAAATTTAGGTACCAGTTTAAGCCAGTCACTCACACCTGCCCAGTGAAGACCCCAACGACCTTCAACTCACCCAATTCTCATTATACAATCATTATAATATGATGCATATGCCTGGAAGTTCATTATAACAGACTGAATTCTGGGAACAAACATGCACAGAAAGCAAAATGATGAATCATTGAGTCCTGTCGATCTTAGTTGTCAATCAAGGAAGTCCATTCCTCTAAGAAAAGTAACCACAGCAAAAAGAGATAAAAACCCTGAAGTCTTTGTTACCAGGCCTTTTGAGCCACACTTCTCTTGCTCAAGGCCTGCTTCCACATCTGGAAGTGTACTTTCCTTTCTAATAAAACTTTTCTTTTCTACTGTATTTCGCTGTCTTGCTCAATTCTTTGTTTGAGACATCAAGAATCTGGACAATGTGCCAGGAGAGGACCCCACTCTCCGGTAACACCAGCATGACCCCAAACCCCTAACCCACAATGTCTTGTGATTTTGCCTCACATAATCTGTTACCTACACACCATCAGGAAGCCAGGTCTCAAGAGCACGAGCTTACCTGTGTCTCCAAGCTTGGTGCCATTTCCTTAAATAAACCTCTACTTTCTTTGCTGCAAATTTCTGTCCATGTATCCTGGCTTTGATTCATACAGGCAAAATGAACCCCTTAAGTTCAGTAACAACAACAGACAGGGCACAGCAGACAAGAACAGCAAATGGGATGACAAAGACTTCATTTTGTTGGCACTGCTTTCTGGACTGCTTTGAGCCACATTCCTCACCAAGGACCCCAGAGGCACACTGTTGATGGCATGCTGAACAAGGACACAAATGGAGCAGCAAGAAGACTGGTGGTTTTGAGGCAGAACAGGGCAAATTTCCCTGAGTCAGGGGAAACCAAGCCCTGCACTGAGAGAAGATGAGGGTCCTTTGGCACATAGTGTAGAAAAAATTCAATACACACCAAAGTTAGTGTCAAAAAGAAAATTTATTAGAAAAGGTAACACTCCACAGAGTGTGGTCTCCTCTCAGAGGCAGAGAGTGAGAGAAACAGTGAGAGGGAACCTGAGTGTTTGGGGAATTCAGTTTATATATCATTCTTTAGTTCCTGTGAGTTATAGTTTAATAGACTGTTAACCCTTTTCTTTTCATATGGACATACAGTGAGGAAGGAGAAGGGATTGTCATGAAAAGGTAAGAATGCCTAGAGTGAAAGGCCTGCTGGCAGTTCCCAGCCTTCAATCCATAGGTTCTCCATGGTTTTAGCCACAGGGTCATGACTCTTGGTTCCTGTTACCCCTTCACAGATATGAAGAATAGGTTATTAGTAATCCCGGTGGAAATCTTCCTCAGTGCTGAAGGTGTCCTCCTGGCCTGGCTACAGAGCTGATCAGCATATTGCAGTCTCTGAATATGGCTTGAGTAACATTTTTAACTCTCTCGCCTCCTCCCTACATTAGTTTGAAGAGTGATTTACAGGGAAAAAAACCTTTCTGGAAGGAGCTGGACAAAGCCGAACAGATTACCCAAAAGTTTATGTACAACCCCTTAAACTCACCCATAACAGTAGTGGAGCTGCACAGCCCAAGGTCTAATGGATTCCATGACCATCCTGATCTTGCCAGTTCCCACCAGGTTTTTTCCCAGCATTTCCACCAGCCCAGATCTGATCTAAGAGCTGAGAGCCCCAAGAAGAATAATGCTGCTATGCCCTTGAGCAGATAGGGAGATAGACAGGAAATTTCAGAAGGGCTGGGCCGTAAGGTGCTGACAGCAACAAAGCCCAAAGAGGGCATTGGCCAGTCTATTGGTCAGGGTGGTGTGAGGGGGATCTCTCATGGAAGAAACATGTGCCAGGCTATGAAAGTACAGCAAGGACACCTCACATCCATGAGGAAGAACAAATGTCCTTGGGGGAGGAAACAGCAATGGCAAAGGTAGAAAACAGCCTTGGAACTATAAGGCAAAACCTCTGAGTTTCCAGAGGCTAGAAAGGTAGTAGGATTGTGGCAGACGGATCCTATGTGACCATTTCCTGCTCGAATAAGTTAGTTCCTGACTTCACCACCCGGCTTCCCCAGGACTCTCAAGCTGACAAGGCAGTCCAAAATCCTGCTTAAATGATTAAGCCGGTTTCCTTATAGTTTGGCAGCCAACCAATGTCCTCCTTATATTTTCCATCCTTATATGGAACATCTATAGCTGTGTAGGAATGCGGAAGTACAAGATTGTATAAAGCTGACTGTTATGTTGCAATCGGGGCTCAGCCTTTGGATAAGAATCTGCTGAGCCTATGCTGGCCTTATAAAATGCCGCTTCCTACTTATAGCCTCAGTGTCCTGGCTCTCCTTTCAAGAATCCCTCAACAGGATGAAACCAGGGCCCTCATGCCCTGAGGGGCATTCTGTGCAGAAAACAATGGCTGCTAAGTGTACATTCCTTCTGATCCCCTAGCTAGAAACTCCAAACTGCAGAGGTTTTCTATCTCTCACATGCTCTGCCCAGAAAGCTCTTTCACGCCCCACTTCTAGGGTAGGTGTGACCAGGCTGCTCTACCTCCCTCTCCCTGTCTGTACTGGGACACATCCTGCACAGTCTCTCCTGTGAGTATTAGGCTGAAAGAAGGGAAGCTTAGTACTGTTGATGACCATCTTCCTCCCTACAAAGACATGAGATCAACACAAAGGAGAAAGCAAAGTCAAGGGCTAGAGTGAATGCAGGCCCCATCTCTGGAGTTTATCTTATCTCCAAGTCCTGGGTGTCCCAGGTGAAAACCAATAAATACCCTTTTTGCCCAAGCAGAATGAATCTGGTTTGGTTTCAGTTTACATTTTTATTTGCAGGAGCATAGTCGGCAATGGGGAAATGAGGAAATAAATCATTAAATAGGAGGAATTAGCAGCTCTCAGGGCTGAGAGTGAATTAGCAAACAGTAAATGTTTGACATAGCACCACATCTTTGTCATCATGACCCCATCTTTTGAATTTAAAATGTGTCAAGTGCCTTTTACACAAACCATCCCATTTAATTTACCCAATCCCCATAAGAAAAGCAAGACACATCCCTCCACACATATAATTGAGAAAACAAAGGCTCAGAAAGGCTAAGTAATGTGCCCAAGGTCACCAAGCTGGAAAATGGCCAGGTCAGGATTTGCCCCAGGCCGGACTGACTCCACAGCTCTCAGACCCCAAACCTGAAGTTAAGTGGTGAGAATCCATGAGTCTCAGACACACTATCAGAAACAACACTGATGCTCTTCTGAAAAAGCTGAAGTATGTAAAAAACAGAATGGGGTTTCTAAATCTTCAACACATGCTACATTAATTGGGCAAAGTAAGGCACTACCATCAATGCTCATTTCAAATTGAACTCAGGAACCCTCACTATTGTCCCAGGGCTGTGGAATGGCTTGAACAGTGAGAAGGATGGCCAGACTCCTCTCTGGTGAAGGTAGGGGCGAGGGTTATGGACCTAAGCTCACCAGATTTGATAGCTGGGAAAGGGAATAAGGCCATGCTCATATGCAACTCAGTGCCCCCAGGCTCTCAGGACCTATAAGGGTCACAGAAGTGAAATAGACGTAGGGAGACTAACACCTCAACTTATCCCCAAATCCAGTATGTGAAATGTGTGACATAGGCTGGTCTTAACAGCACATTATCCCACTGAGCCTTGATGATTAGGTAAGGTGTGAGCATGTGACCTATGTTTATCAGATTAAAGCAAATTTCAGGATACTTTAGCAGGGATTCTATAACACAGGTGCTTTCTCTAGCTCTAGATCATGTAACTGTGCAGAAGTGAGACCCAGAACTACAGCAGTCATTTGCTAGCATGTTGGAAAATAACCTGAGGTGAGACTGGCCACAGAGTTGAATATAGCAGAACAACAGAAAAATAAAGCCAGAGTTCTTCTTAAATTTTACTCATGGAAGACAATGTGACAGAGACCACAGGTTGCCTATAAAAATATCCATTCTTTCTTCTGTTATTCTTAGAAATAGAAACTCGATTTTGCATAGCAATGTACCCATTAGGAAAACTCCATTTCCCAGCCTACTTGCTGATAGAGGTGACCATGTGGAAAGACACCTGGCTGGTACTCATGTATTGAAAGACTTAATATCATTAAAAGGTCAATGCTCCCCAAATTATTCTACAGATTCAGTGCAATATCTATCAAAATTTCAGCTGACACACAATGCAATATATATAAATATGCCTTACTGTTAAATTGTACACTTGAAACTTACTGAATTTTGTTAACCAATGTCATCATAATAAAAATCAATTTAAAAAAATCCAGCTGCCTTTTTCACAGAAATGCTGATCCTAAAATTCATATAGAAATGCAAATTTGGATTACTCACACTTTCAAAACTTACTACAGAGCTACAGTAATCAAGACTATATGGTACTGGCATAAAGATATACATTTAGATCAATATAACAGAATTTAGATTTTAGAAATAAATTCATACATCTATAGGTAAGTCAGTTTCAAAAAGATGCTAAGACAATTCAACAAATATTACTGTGACAACTAGATATCCACATGCAAAAGAACAAATCTGAACCATCACACCACATACAAAAGTTAACTCAAAAATGGATTAAAGGAATAAATGCAAAAGCTAAAACTATAAAAGTCTTAGAAGAAAACAGATGTAAATCTTCACAACCTTGGATTAGGCAACAATTACTTAGATATAACATCTAAAAATCAAGCTACCAAAGGAGAAAATAGATAAATTAAACTTCATCAAAAGTAAATCTTTGGTGCATCAAAGGACATTATTAAGAGAATAAAAAGAAATCCTACAGAATGGGAGAAATATTTATAACTCATATAACTGATAAGAGTCTATATACAGAATATAAATAAATAACCTAAATTTTTAATGAACAAAGTATTTGAATAGACTTTTCTCCAAAGAAGTTATAGAAATGGCCAATAAGTACATGGGATAATTCCCAACATTACTAATCATTAGGGAAATGTAAATCAAAATACCAATGAAATATCAATTCATACCCACTAGGATGGCTGTAATCAGACAGACAATAAAAAATTTGGATGAGCATGTGGAAAAACTGGAAACTTCTTGCACTACTGATGGAAATGTAAAATAATATGGCCAGTTTGGGAAACAGTCTAATAGTTCTTCAAAAAACTAAACATGGAGTTACCATTTGACTGAGCAATTTCACTCTTAGGTATATACTCCCAAAAAATAAAAACATGCCTACATAAAAATGTGTACAAAATTGTTCATAGCAGCATTATTCATAATAACCAAATAATAGAAACACCTCAAATGTTCATCAACAAATGATGATGAACAAAGTGTAGTAAATCTATACAGTTGAATATTATTCAGCAATAAAAAGGAATGAAGTACTGGTATTGGCTATGACATCTATGAACCTTGAAATTTTAATACTAAGTGAATGAAAGCAGACACAGAACTCTTCCATACATCAGAATAGGTAAATTTTTAAAAAAAAAAAAAAAAACAGAAAGTAAATTCATAGTTGCCAAAGACTAGAGGAAGGAAGGAATAGGGAGTAACCACTAATGAGTACAAGGTTTCTTTGTGGGGTGATGAAATGTTCTGTACTTAGCAGCAATGATTGCACAATTCTGTGAATATACTAAAAACCACTAAATTATATACTTTAAAATGGTGAATTTTATGGTATGTGAATTAAATCCCAGTTTTTAAAAGTGATCCTTATTGTTTAAGCCAAGTTAAGGGAGATTTACTGTTTCTTGCAAACAAAAGTCTTCTCTCTGATTCTCTATGGGGCTGCTCCACTCTTTTTTCGGCCTTTTTCTGTCACAAAGGCAGCCTGCTTTCTCTTAGAGCCTGGACGAGGATGAAGCCTGGCTGTGATGACCTAGGCCACTGGGATCAAGATAGCCTGGGAGAGTATGTAGGACCAGAGGTTCCTCCCTACCCAGCTTCAAAGAAAAATCAAAGGCCCAAGTTCTTGCCCAGATTTCCTGGGTCTTGCTGCCTAAGGGCTGCCCTCTCAGGCTCTACAGGAGCAGAGACTACAGAGAGGTCCAACAGATGATCAGAAACCACCATCCCCACCTCCATAGGTCACTGGCCAACCCATGTGATCAGATGCCCATGTGGTACAACAATGGTCTCCCATGGGCCAGAACAACCTGTGCACCTTCCATGAACTTGGGAGGTGACTGGAGCCATAACTGACACCTGCCATATAGTCACCTTTGCTTATTCCACAACCTTATCCTAAAGAGGGTTGGTTACACTGTTTAAATACATGATAGGGCATGCATGTTAAGCTGTTTCTTTGGCCTTGGGCAATTAGTAACTCCAGCTTTGGACATGTCAAGCCTAAATGCCCACAGCCATGATCCATGGTAGCAAGCGTTCAGATCCCCTCATCCACAGTATGAGAACACACAACTGGGGAACATCCTGGGCTGTGAGAGATGCTACATTGACTTTAAAAATCTAGTGTTGGAGATGACACCCAATGATCATTTCCATATCCTGTTCATTAAAAGTGAGTCACTTCCAGCCCATACTCAAAGAGAAGAGAATTAAGTTCCGCTTATTGAAAAGAGAAATATTAAAAAATTTGTGAGCACATTTTAAGACTACTAGAGGTATGTCTTATGGTTTTTATTTGCATTTCTCCAACTAATTAAGTTGAATACCTTTTCATGTGTTTACTGGCCATTTGGATGAAATATTTTGCAAAGTTCCTACTAAAGTCTCTTTTACAATTTCCTATCATGTTGTTTGTGTTTTCTTGTTGATTTGTAAGAGTTTTTAAAAATAATTTCTGGATATGAACACCTGTTAGTTACATATACTGCAAAAACTTTCTCCCATCTTTAGCTTGATTTTGTATTCTCTTAATGGTGTTCTTAATTTTCATGTAGCCCAATTTATCAGTCTGTCTCTTTATGGTTTCTGCTTTCTATAGCCTGCTTAAAAAGTCTCTCCCTAATCCAGTCATAAAGCCATTTTCTTACTATGATGGTTTTTTGATGTGTCAGTTTGGCTGGGCTGAACTATAGTCCTCAAAGAATGTCTGTTCTGGTAATGGTTTCAGTTAGGAGGGCTCCAGATTAAGGGTGACAAGGGATAGTCTCTTCTGAGAGCCGGGGAATGGAAGGGAGGCAGCAGCCATGGAGCATACACACATCTCCCAATCGTTTATTCAAACATAGGCTTATGTACTGCTGAAAAGGGATTTTGCAGATGTGATAAAAGTCCCAAGTCAGTTGACTTTAAAATAATCAAAAGGAAGATTATCCTGGATGGATTTGACTCAATCAACTGGAAGGCCTTTTAATGGGGCTAAACCATTTCCTGAGCCAGACTCCAAAAGCCACTGGGTCTTCCTTCCTCACCACCAGCCCACCAGCCCTATAAATTTCAGGCCTGCTTAGTCAGTCCCCACAGTTGCATAAGCTGTGTAATAAACACACACACACACACACACACACACACACACACACACACACACACACACTGATCACCTACTGGTTCTGCTGCTCTGGTTGAACCCTTACTGATGCACCAGTACTATCTTCTAAAGATATTGTGTTTTGCCTTTACCCTTTAAATATAAATCCATAGATTTGTATGTGTATGTGTGTGGTGTAAGATGAGGGTCAAAGTTTGTTTTTTCTTCTATTTAGATACTCAATAATCCCAGGACTATTTATTTAAAAGCTCTTTCTTAACACTAACTCTAATCATAAATTCAACCTTAAACCTAACCCTAACTCTAAACTTAATTCAAGACCTAACACTAACCCTAAACCTAAATCTCAACTTAACCCTAACCCTAAATCTATCCCTAACCCTAATTTAAACTAAAACCCTAACCCTAAAGCTAACTCTAATCCTAAACCTAATCAGAAACTCAATCCTAACCCTAACCCTAACTTTAATCCCCCCCAAAAAGAAAAAATAAATAATAAAAATAAAAGCTCTTCCCTTCCTACTATTTTGTCAGTTTTGTCATAAGTCAAGAGTGCATATATTCACAGGTTTGAGTTTTCTAAGATGTTGTTTTGGCCACCGAGAAATTAGGTTTCAAATTTGTTGACACAATTTAACAATTGTGCCAGGCTTTATGACATGATTTCTGAATACCAATTTGCCACTGACTTTCCCTATAATCCAGTGCTCATTTCCCCTTCACTGTGGTTCACAGTAGAAACTAGGTCTGCCCTGCTGTGGAGCTGCTCCAGTATTCTCCCCCTCCACGGTTGGCAGAGGCACCTATTTTTCTTGGCAAGGCACCGTCTGTGAAAAATGTGGTGGCTGCAGGGCTGCATCTGCACACAATGGCTTAGACATGGTTCGAGTTAGAAAAACTGTCTACCTCTGCACTCCACACCCCATGTCTCTGCTATATCCTCACCAGGCACTGAGAGCCAGAGAAAGGAGCGGGATCTGGGAAAGCATATAGGCTGCCTGCAAATACCTGGGGTGGTGGCTTGGAATACGAATGTGGGCTCAGAAAACAGAGCCTCATGGGATATGGGTCAGACATGGGGAATTCAAAGGTGGATGTGTACATGGGCAAGTGTGTGTGTGTACACATGTGCACATCTTGGTACATGTGCACAGTTGGAGCAGGCCCAGTGCATGTCAGCAAGGCACCCATCTGCAAGTCCATCCTATGTCTTGCAGAGCCAGCTGGGGTCAGAAACAAGTGTGATATGAGCCTGCTTCACCATTTGCTACCTGGACCTCTAAAAAGTTTTGTTAGTTCTTTAAATTTAGTTACTTTATCTATAACACAGGGTAGTGGTGAGGACTCAGCGATGTTACACATATGAAAGGCCTCATACACTTTATCCCCCAACACAGATACACAACAAATTGATCCCTGTCCTAACTTTCTTGCCAAGGGCTGCTGTAATCAACCTTAGACCCCACTTCACACACTATGCCAGGAGACGTGGCCTCCTGGGAAGCCTACTTTGACAGAGGAAGTGGGCCTTGACAGGGAGACTAAGGGTGATCCAAATACATAACAGGTTCATGCCAAAATATTCTTGGGAGAAACAAAAACAGAAAATCCAAAGAAAAGCAGCAGCAATTCAGGGGACAGCATGGTACTGGGTGTGGGCCTCTTTTTCTGGCTTTGACTCTGGGCCATACTAATAGGCCTTTCTGTCCTTAAAGTGCATGGCTTTCCCCACAGGCCTGCTGAAGCCAGAGCTTGTGGCCCAGGGCCCGGGACCCAAGGCAGACCTGACATGAGTGGTGGAGTGACACCAGAGTGAGAGGTCAGCAGCTCAGCTAATGCCCTCTGGATTTGCCCAAACTCCTACAGATGACTGGGCATCTATGCTGAGCCCGCAGAAACCCCACTCTCTGAGAGGGATATCCAGCCCCAGAAACTCCAGGACCTGACCCCTCTTCCTGCTGGCATTCTTTAGAGTAGGCCAGATACCTAGCCAGAGCTACTTGCTCCAATTCTCTCTACTCTTGGCCTCGGATGTGTAAATGCAGAAGCCAAGAGTCCACTGTACAGGCCACATACTAAAAAGAAAAGGCAGCTCTCTAGCGAGAAAAGGAACAAGTAGGCACTGGAGTGCAGTGACCCTGCCCTAAATGTGGCAGCCAGGATACCAGCCTTTTCTGGCTAGCCTTCTGATTACCCTCCTCCACCCAACAGAAGGGCAGAGGGTAAGAAGATGGCCCATGTCCCTTGCCCTCCAGCTTCCTGTTGCCTTCAGCCAGTAGGAGGCATCAGCAGATCAGGCAAAAGACAGTTCAGAGTGTTGATTCCGCCAGTCCCTTCCTTGCTGGACCACTGCAGCTTGGCAGCACCCCTGGGTGACCCTCCCCAGATGTTGTGTGGTCCCCTGTGACTGCTCACGACGTTGCAAGGTATCCAGGTTTCCCAAAGTTTCTGACTAGCACACCAATCCAGACCTCTCCCATGTTCACCACTGCACACTGGGACCAGTGTCCATGTCTGAGAATAAGTGAGTTTACACTTGCTCACTTCCTCTCATTCCCTCACCCATAGAGTCCCCAGATCTGACCACATGACCACCTTGAACCTGGAGGGTGACAGACTGGGAACAGCTTCTTCCTGGTCACCCTTCCTACCTCCACCTAGTTTTCACATGATACCCAGAAGGACCTTTGTTAATGGGGGGCGGGGATAAGAAAAGAAAAGGGGAGCAGTTTTTTCTCAGTTAAAACCCTTTCGTGGCTTCCTCTAACTTCAAAAAAAAGCCGAACTACAAACCATGGCCTCCAAGGAAGTAAAGAGGCCTCCCTGACTCCTGTGGAAGAACCTCCTGCCTGATCTGTGCCCGGCTCCAGCTATCTCCTTTGTTGAGGAGATGGTGCACTAACAGAAGGATGGCCAGGGTCCAGGGGCACAAATCGATCAGCCCCAGATCGATAATTGATGGATGGCAATTATTCTTTAAAACCAAGTCCAGGGTCCAGTCAGGGAGCCCCCTCCCACACTGGGTAGAGTGATTGCCTCCAACTCAGTTTGGTACTAGTGGTGAAAAAATCAGCTGAACTTGGCTCTCTCTTTTTAAAAAGTGTTAGAATCACTGATTAAGATACATCTTCTAAAATTTCAACATGTTTAGATTTATCATGAGCATTTTTTTAACACTGTGCATTTTCTAGAGTGCATCTGGCTTTTAAAAACACATTCATACCTACATTGTATCAATGCTACTGCTCTATTAATAGTTCCATAATATAAATGAGAAAACTGAGGGATACTCAAGCAAATAACTTGTGTGAATGGGCAAGGAGAAGACAGTGATATTTGGTGAGTGACCACACATGCCAGGCAATAAGATGCCCTCTACACTTGTTACTTTGTCTAATTTTGTCCTCACAAGAACCCTTGAAAGTGGGAATGGACATGATGGCCCATTTTACAGATGAGAAAAATGAGGCTCTGAGGTTACATGTTCTTCCAGCTCACACAGTTGGAGAACAATGGGGCTGAACCACAGTTTGGTTTATGGCATTGCTGAGCCCTTTCATCCCCTCTGAGCTTCACTTGGGGAAGTTTTGGCTCCTATGATAAGAGCAATAGAAATCTCCTTTTAGGAATGAATGAAAACCACTACAAAAGTGAAGGAACAAGATGGTAGGATCCTTCTTATGATGACTGAAGTACTGGGACAGTCTTGAACTCTGGAACCTTAGAACCTGGGCATTTGTCCTTTGAACCACCCCCTGTCTGGCTAGATCCATTTAGAAAGTCTGCTAATCATTCTAATCTAAAATGAAATAAACATCATCCAGTTTTATGAGGGTCAATGTAGATGATCATGGTAGTTATTAGCACCATTCCCAAAATATTCTGGTTCTCCTTTCCAGGCATGTGTTAGGAAGTCATGGTCCTGGCCCCTTGAAGTTGGGTATGGTAATGTGACTCACTTTGGCCAGTGAACAGAATTGACCTATGCCAGAAGGAAGTTTTAAGAGCCAGTCCACAATAGTCTCACAGTCTCTTTCATCTTTCTTTGTCAGTAACAGAGACACAGAGATGGAGCTTAGAGCCTTAAGCAAAGAAGGTCAGTCCCCAGTAAGTCTATAATAGCCATGTAGTGTAAGGAAAAACATGTTGTTTTTAGTTTCTAAGATTTGGGGAATATTTGTTACAGTGGATAACTAGCCTATCTTAACTAAAACAAGAATATATTTGAAAACAGTATACTTTCTAGAAAAGGTGCTTTATTATAACATGTATTTGCTTCACTCTTTTCATCTATAAAATTGGCATAGTACATTATAAAATTATCAGGACTAAATGAATAATACATATAAATGAGTATATATATGCTTGGCATAGAGTATTCATTATATATATTAACTATTATTATTAATGTTGCTGTTCTTGCTCTTATTTCTTTTTTAATCTTTTCTTACATAAACCCCAATTCCTAAGCAGGACAAGCCCAGACATGTGTTAGGGGAGGTGTTGGAACTTGCCCTGCAGGACTAACAGTGTGGAAGGCAAAGTGGGGGCCAGGTCTTCCCACAGGCAGTCAGGTGATGCTGTCCCAGCACAGTCTCTCTTTGATGGCAATTGCCTTATCAACCACCTTTACAACAAGTTCTATTCTAGCAGTCATGCATATTCTCCACTTTAAATGTGTAAACAAAAAAAAAATCACCTATAATCCCACTCCAAAAATAACCTCTTTTAATATTTTTTAATATATCTTTCTTATGTTTTTCTTTTACCATTTCATTTTTCTGAATAGAACTTATACTGCACATAGCTGTCAGGCAACCAATGTTGTCTTTCTTGTTTGTTTGTTTGTTTGTATTTCATTTTTTTACTAAAAATATGTCAAATACATTTTCCTACTTTACTCCAAAAAATAATTTTAGCGAAGCTTAACAAGGCATATATGAATGTGCCACAATTAAATTACTAATTCCTGATTCAAAATTCACCCCCAAATGACTGAGCATTTACTATGTGCCATGCATTGAGCTGGTGCTAGTGATAAATTGATTAAAAAAATCAGACCCATTCCAGTCCTCAGAAAGCTAACCTTACATTACCTCTTAAGTAAGACTCAAGTTCTTACTCTTGGGGAAAGCGTCCAGACAATATTCTTAAATTTAACTCTGTGTCCAACATGCCTGAATTGTGATTGTGCTGGATGTAAGCTGAAATATAATAAACAACTTAAATGCTTAACTGAGTTCAAAAAGAAATGACAGTATATACTAAGTATATATTAAGAACCCAAAATGGAAAAAGACATGGAAACAAGAGGTCTAAGTAGGTGCTGTACTTCAGAAGTGTGGTAGAAGTAGGAAGAACAACAGGGTTCATTTATGACCACTGAGGTGTCAATTTAGAGATGTACAAGTCATTGGCCAACACAGAGTGAGGAGCTGTGGCTGAGATTCCAGGATAAGGTGGCATGTTAGAAGCTCCACATTTGATAAAAGGGCAGGTTGTACCTTGCAAAGAGGGAAAACAAGGATGCTTGTCTATTTTAGCTCCAAAGTGGGGTAGCAGGTAAGCCCTGAGATTTTATAAATCAAAGATGCACCTTGCGTAGGTTTAGCATTCAAATTTATTGTACCTCATGGCCTAAGTACCAGACAAACCAAGAAATTAACATAAAAAGTATTCCTGAGCTGGTAACACACTATGGATACCTGGCAGAAGTCAATGTCAATCCTCTCAATCCAGGCCTCAAAGAAGTCCCACGGAAAAAGCCTTAGCTCTCTTGCCAAAATTGCAAAACAATCATGAAAGTGAGCCATTTAGAGCAAGAGTCAAAAGGAACAACAAATAGAGAATCACATCTCCATATACTTCATATAATGGAAATAGCTGATAAACACTATAAAGTGTTTAATATTGTTAAACATATGAAGGAAGAAATGGAAATTATAAGAAAAGAGAAGAGCATTGAGTAAAAAGAGAAGGCAGGTACTCAGATAAAATACTGAATGCTGGACATGAGGCATTTCTCATTTCTCAGGAAGATTCCTCTGTTAATTGTATTGTGTTTGACTACAAGTACCAGAAAACCCAACTGACCAAAGTGGCTAAAACAAATCAGGATGATTGTTTTTCATATAACTACAAATTTAGTGGAGGACTTCTCGTGACACCAGTTCAGCTGTTCAGCTGTGACATCTAGGGCCCAGGCTTCCATCTCTCCAGCTGACCTCCAGTAGTAAACCATTTTTTTACCCTCATCCCTGCTCCCTCATAGTTACAAGATACCTGCTGCTATACCAGGAATCATGTGACCAGGGGGGAAGTAAAGGGTGAAAAGCCAGCTACATTTGCCCCCATGCTTCCTCAGAGCCACCACCATCACCTCTACCATCACCATTTCCATCACCACCACCACCACCACCACCACCATCATCATTTCCATCACCACCACCACCATCACCATTTCCATCATCACCACCACCATCACCATCATCACCGTCATTTCTACCACCACCACCACCACCATCACCACCATCATCACTTCCATCAACACCACCACCACACTGTCACCCCCATCACTCCCTACCATCGCCACCCTGCAGAAGATTTAGCTTGTGTCTCACTGACAGGAACTATGAGTTATGTCCACCACTAGCCTCTGGGGTGGCTGAGAAAGAGGGTATGTCACCTGAAACTTGTACATGGCTAACCCAAACAAAATTGAGACACTTCTAGCAAGGAAAAAGAAAAGGAAGGAGGTTATTGGGTAGACAACTGACATTGTCCCATAGGCCCCCAGTTCTGACCCCCAACACACACATTATAGCTTCTTCTGGTGATTTAGATGGAGGAAGGCGACATAGGGGCCATATCATACTTTTAGGAGGAACTTTTCAAACTACTCTCCTCATACCTTGCACACTCAAGATTCCACCACACCTCCTTCCAAAAAAAAATTTTGTGCTCCAAGTCCTATAGACCCATAATCCTAAAAATTTGTACTCCAAGATCCATGTTGAATCTCTAAAATAACAAATATGTGATTTCCTCAAATGTGCCAGATCTGGCATGACATTTAAAGCCTCGCACTGTGACAATCAGCCCAGGAGGCTAAGGTCCAGTTCTTCTGGCTGCCAATGCCATTCTTTATAATTTCCCCACACACCACCACCATCTTTCTTACAGATAGCTTTCTTCTCTCTCAGGGATACTTCCTTCCAGGAGACTCCAGTGTGTCAACAGGAGTTGCGCAGGAGGTTTCTTGACTATAAGCAAATTTAGAAACCTGCTAAAGAAATAAGAAGCATATTATTAAAGTAAAATAGTGGGAGGTGATGTTTAACCAGCCCAAGAAATAACACTCTTCAGTCAGGTTCACAATCACTATTAAAACATGAACCATATGTGTTATTTCTTCAATTACTATAGAAAGAAGAGCTTAAGATAAAATTTCTAGTCAGAAGTCCTCTTGGCTATTATTTGAAAGTAATAAGTTTTTTAAAAATAGTTAACACTTCAGGCTTGTCACAAATTCCACTAAAATTGGTTCAAAGTCACAATATTGAGAACCACCATGAGAAAGTTACAGAAGCTGTCCCACAAGTACCACTGGTGATAAGAAAAGCTGTCTATGCTACGCTTGTGTCTAGGCCACAGTGCTTGGTGGAATTTCACTATAAAACCCAAGGCTAATTTGAGATGTGTAGGAGCATAGAATCAGCACTAAGTGATGAACTATTGGATCACTAAACAGCAGTTTGATTTTATTATAAAGCACAGAACAAACTCTATTAGCAGGAAAGAGCAAATGAAGTTTAAAGAGAAAAATTCTCTTGCTAAAAATGCTAAAAGTCTATGTTAGAAAAGACACTGCAACTTCTATATTTGCATGTTTAACTCCACTAATGTTCTAAATTCTTATTGTTTCCATGTTTTTAATCTAAATTTCATGGAATTCTGGTTGGTGATAAGTAAAATTTACTTTCAACAATGAGAGCAATTAAGACAGATATATAAATGTTGAATCACTATGCCGTACACCCAAAACATATAATATTATACATCAACTAAAATTTTAAAAGGGGTAAAAAAGGCCATATAAAACATAAGACTTGAGGATAGAGAAAAAATGGCATATATGATAGAGGCTCTGTTCATCCCTCTTGCAACTAAATCAAAGTTGTAATGGAAACAAGGAGCAGGAGCATGGAAAATCACCTAGGATCTAGATGAACAAGTTGTACAACTAGGGAGAGAATTAAGAAATCACCCTGCAATGGCAGAAGGTAGGAGAGGGTGAGGACACAAGCCTGCCCAGTCCTGAGCAGCTGAGGGGCATGGAGGCTGCAGCAGCGGCAGTGGCAGATACCTCTTAAAGAAGCTGTGACCTTGAGCAGACTTTTGAAGTGACAGACCTGATCGCTCAGACCAGTGCCAGTTCGGCCGCATGAAGGGCACAGGAACTTACAGGGGGATACTGAGTTGTCAGAGTGAGGGCTGGAGATGAGGCTTTCTACAGGGTAGACATGCCAGTGGTATCCACTGTTCTTCTGTTGAGCGCTCCCCAATACCAGTGTATGGATGCATTGCCACCATAGCTGAGATGTCATCATACTGCGTAACAGAGGTCACTCTGCCAGAGAATTCCCTGAAACTCCACTTCCCTCAACTCATGGCCCTACCCAAGACACATCCAGCTGTGTCCTCAGGGAGTCTGGTGCTTCTTGCTAAGCAGTGCCTAGACTCACACTATTGGCAGCTGGCCTCGGTTTCTGGCATGATCTTTTGAGAAAACTATAAGCACAGCATCTGTGGATTTCTTGCTGAATCTTAACAGGTGGCTCCAGAGAGGCAGAGGCTTGGGCTAAATTTGGCCTATATCTGAACCCCTCTCAGGACTGTGCCACCGGACACCTACTTCACAAATCCACACTAATAAGACCAGGAGACTTAGGAGCTTTGCCAGTACGCAGAAAGAGATATGGAAAGGCAGCCAAAATGGGAAGACAAAGAAGCAGAAACCATATGAGAGAACAGAACAGAGATCCAGAAATAATGGAGTCAAGCAATTTAACAGACGCAGAGTTCAAAACACTGGTTATAAAGATGATCAATGAACTTATGGGAAGCTTAGATGAATTCAGTGAGAACTTCAACAGAGACAAAAAAAACATAAAATGAAAATGGAAATTATAAAAGGGAAGCAGTAAGAAATGAAGAACACATTATTTGTGATGGAGAGGATATTAGATGGAAAAAAGAGTGGATAAAGAAGAGGATCAAACCACCAATATTGAAGATGGGGAAGCTGAGGATATTAAATTAGAATGGAAAAAAAAAAGCCAAGAATATAACAATAATTTAAGGAGCCTATGGGACACTATTAAATGTAAAAATATTCATGTCATAGGGGTACTTGAAGAAGAACAAGAAGTTGTAGAGCTATTTGAAAAAATAATGATGGAAAACTTCCCTCACCCGGTGGAGGAAATAGACATATAACCCCAGGAACCTCAGAGTCCCAAGAAAGATGAACCCAAAGGGGCCCACACCAAGACACATCATAATTAAAATGCCAAAGGTAAATACAAAAAGAGAATCTTAAAAGGAGCAAGAGAAAAGCAGTTAGTTCCCTACAAGGAAGCACCCATAAGACTGGCAGCTGATTTCTCTGTGCAGAACAGAAAGGGTTGGCACAAAATATTCAACATGATGAAAACCTAGAATCTCCAAACAAGAATACTTTATCCAGCAAATCTATCATTTAAAGTTGAAGGACAGATAAAGAGCTTCCCAGACAACAATAAACTAAAGGAATTTATCAACACCAAGTCAGTATTACAGGTAATGTTGGAGGGAGTTCTTTAAGAATACCTAAAATAGATACACAAAAAATAGAGAGGAACCACACAAACCACTAAAGAAAATCATGAATATACAAGAAAAGAGAGTAAAAGAATGAAACAGAGAACTACAAAAACAATCAGAAAACAAGTAATAAAATGGCAATAACTACATACCTGTCAATAATAATTACTTGAAAATGAATGAAATGCTCCATTAAAAGACATAGGGTGGCTGAAATTTTTTTTTTTTTTAAAGCCAACTCTGTTGCATATACTGTTATACCACCTACAGGAGACTCAGTTTAGGTTGGAAGTTACAGACGGAAAGTGAAGAGATGGAAAATATATTTTATGCAAATGGAACATAAAAAAGAGCTGGGTAGCAATACTTATATTAAACAAAACAGACTTTAAAAATAAGAAGGTAGGATTCAAAAAAAATGGCATAATAGATGATAAAAGCTCTGTACATCCCTCTGATGACCAAATCAAAGTTGTGATGGAAAGAAGGAGCAGCAGCAATGAAAACTTGCCTGGGATCTTGATGAATACACCATACAACTAGGGAGAAATCCAAGAAAACACCCTGCAGTGGCAGAAGGTAGAACGGGGTGAGGACATGGGGTGACCTGGGCTCCAGTGGCCGAGTGAGACAAAGGCTGTGGCAGCAGCAGAAGCCTCTTAAAGGGGCTGCATCTGCAAGCAGATTTTGCAGTGATGGACCTGCTTGCTCTGAGCACCAGTGCTCATCAGCTGTGGGCAGGAGGCACCAGGGACTTATAGGGAGACGTTTTCTGAGTGAGAGCCAAGGCGAGACTCACTCTGTACAGAAGTTTCAGCAGTAACTGTTGTTTCCTGTTGAACCGTAACCCCTCCCAGTGCTGGGACACAGCGCCACCACTGCCTTAAGGTCATCAAACTGAACAACAGAGGTTGCTCCAGAGGATTCCCTGAATCCCCACCTCCCTCAACTCGTGACCCCACCCAAGCCACATCCAGGTTTATCCTCATCGAATCAGGTACTCCTTGCTGAGCAGTGCCTGGACTCACACTGGAGGCAACTGGCCTTGGTTTCTGGTGTGACCTTTTGAGGCAACTATAAGCACAGCATCTGTTGATGGCTTGCTGAATCTTAATAGGTGGCCTTAGAGGGGCAGAAGCTTGAGCTAAATTTGGCCTGTAGCTGAGCCCCTCTCATGACTGTGCCAGCAGACACCTACTTCACAAATCCACACTAATAAGACCAGGAGACTTAGGAGCTCTACTAGTACACAGAAAGAGATATGGAAAGGCAGCAAAAATGGGAAGACAAAGAATCAGAGATCCAGAAATAATGGAATCAAGTAATCTAACAGATGCAGAATTCAAAACACTGGTTATAAAGATGCTCAACGAACTTTTTGGAGGTGTAGATAAATTGAGTAAAGAGATTTAAAAAAACATAAAAATGGAAATGGAAAAATAAAAGGAAACCAGTCAGAAATGAAGAACACATTATCTGAGATGAGAAGAATGGAACAAACAAAGGAATAAACAAAGTGAATAAATAAAAGAATCTAATGCCCTATCTAGAGGATGGGAAAGCCAAGGACAGACAATCAGAATAGCAAGAGATAAGATGCCAAGACTATAAAAATAATTTAAGGAGCATATGGGACACTATTAAGGGTCCAAATGTCAATCTGATCGGTGTACCTGAAGAAAACCAAGATGTTGAACAGCTGTTTGAACAAATAATGATGAAAAACATCCCTAACCTCATGAAGGAAATGGACATAAAACCCCAGGCAGTTCAGAGAATTCCACAAATCAGGGATCCAAAGAGGCCCATACCAAAACACATCATAATTAAAATGCCAAAGATTAAATACAAAGAAAGAATATCAAAAGTGGCAAGAGAAAAACAGATAATTACTTATAAGGGAACACCTGTAAGACTGGCAGCTGATTTCTCAAAAGAATCTATGCAGGACAGAAGGGCTTGGCAAAAAATATTCGACAGGATGAAGACCCAGGATCTACAACCAAGAATAATTTATCCAGCAAAGCTATCATTTAGAGTCGAAGGACAGATAAAGAACTTCCCAGACAAAATAAGCTAAAGGAATTTATCACCACCAAGCCAGCATTACAGTAAATGTTGGAGGGACTTCTTTGAGAAGAAAATATACAAAGATTCACTTTGGATAAAAAGACACACATAGACTAAAAGGAAAGGGATGGAAAAAGATAATGCTTTGATGGACCTAGAAGGCATTTAAGTCAGACAGAGGAAGATAAATACTATATGATTTCACTTATATGCAGAATCTAAAAAATAAAAAGAACAAACTAATTAAAAACAGACTCACAAATATAGTGGACAATTTGGTGACAGACAGAGGGAAGGGGCAATGGGGGTTGGGAGAATGGGGTGAAGGTTAAAGAAGTACAAATTAGTGGCTGATGGATGGTCATGGGGATGGGGAGCATAGCACAGGGAATGCAGTTAGCATTAATACATTGGCTAGGTGGAGGGTCAGAGGAGAAAGGGAGCAATTGGGGGGATTGTTTTATGAACTATATAGATGTTTAACCAATGTACTGTATACTTGAAACTAAATAGATAGATAGATAGATAGATAGATAGATAGATAGATAGATAGATATAAGACTGTAGTAAGAGACAAAGAAGAGCATTACATAATGATAATGGAATCAACCTCAAAAAAATATATAATTCTTGTAAACATCTATACACACTATGAAGGAGAACCTAATACATAAAACAAATATTAGCAGGCCTAAATGGAGAGATTGATAGTATTACAATAATACATCATCTAGAAGAAATCAATAAGGAAACTATGGCCTTAAATGACACATTAGATCAGATGAACATCCAAAACAGCATAATATACAATCTTTTCAAGTGCGCATTAAATATTTTCCATGATAGACAGACTACATGTTAGGCCACAAAACAAGACTCAATAAATTTAAGATTAAAATCACATCAAGCATCTTCTCCAGTCACACTGGTATAAAACTAGAAATCAATTACAGGAAGAAAACTGGGAAAAAATACAAACTCATGGAGACACATGCTGCTAAACAATCATCGGGTTAATGAAGAAATCGAGAAAGAAATAAAAAATTTCTTGAAAGAAATGACAACGAAAACACAATGATTCAAAATCTACGGGACATAGAAAAAGAAGTTTTAAGAGAAAAATTCATAGCGATACAGGCCTACCTGTAACAAGAAATAAGAAAAATCTCAAATGAACAATCTAACTTTATACCTAAAAGAACTAGAAAGAGAAGATCAAGAAGAGAAGATCAAGGAAAGTAAGAGAAGATCAAAGTAAGTAGAAGGTAGGAAATGATAAGGACCAGTGTGGAATTAAAAGAAACAGAGAATAAAAAATAATGAAAATGAACAATGAAACTAAGTACTGTTTTTTAAAAAAGATAAATTAAATTGATAAACCTCTGGCCAGATTCATCAAGATAAAAAGAGAGAGAATTCAAATAAGTAAATTAAGAGACCAAAGGAAAGAGGTGACAACTGACACTACAGAAATACAAAGAATTTTAAGAGAACACAATAAACAATTATATATCAACTAACTGGACAACCTACAAGAAATAGATAACTTCCTATAAACATATGATCTTCCAAGAATCTGGATGAGGCAGAAAATCAGAACAGACCAATTACTAATAATAAAATTCAAGCAGTAACCAAAAACTTCCCAACAAACAAAAGTCCAGGACTAGAAGGCTTCTCATGTACATTCAAAGAAGAATTAATATCTATTCTTCTCCAACTACTCCAAATAATTGAAGAGGAGGGAAATCTTTTAAACTCATTCTGTTAGGAAAGCATTACCCTGAGACCAAAACCCAACAGACACCACACACACACACACACACACACACACACACACACACACACACACAAACACATACACACAAATCATAGTCTAATATCTCTGATGAACATAGATGCAAAAATCCTCAATAATATATAAGCAAACTGAATTCAGCAAAATATTATAAAGATTATACACCATGATCAAATGGTGCAAGGGTGATTTAATATTTATAAATCAATCACCACGATATACCACATAAAGGATAAAAGTTATACAATCATATCAATAGATTCAGAAAAAGCATTTGGTAAAATTGAACATTCATTTATGATAAATATTCTCAACAAAGTGGGTATAGAGAGAATGCCCTCAATATAGTAAAGACCATATATGAGGAGAGGATAATGCAGTATCGGCAGCTAACATTATACTCAATGGTGAAAAACTGAAAGCTTTTTCTCTAAGATCAGGAACAACACAAGGAAGTCCACTCTAACTACTTCTATTCTATTAGAAGTTCTAGCCAGAGCAATGAGACATGAAAAATAAATAAAAGGTATTCAAATTCACAAAGAAGTAAAACTGTCATTATTTGCAGATGACATGATAGTATATATAGAAAACCCTAAAGAACCCACCAAAAAAAACTGTTAGAATTAATAAATGAATTCAGGAAAGTAGCAGGGTATGAAAGTAATATTCAGAATCTGTTGCAGTTCTATACCTAAATTAAAAACTATCATAAATATTAAGAAAACAATTTCATTTATAATTGCAGCAAAAAAATAAAATACTTAGAAATAAATTTTTTAAAGGAGGTAAAAGACCTGTACTCTGAAAACTATAAAACACTGAAGAAAGAAATTAAAGAAGATACAAGTAAATGAAAGCACATATCATGCTCATAGATAGGAAGAAGTAACATCATTAAAATGTCCATACTACCCAAAGCAATCTATGGATTCCATTGACAGACTATTGGATAAAGAAGATGTGGTACATACATAAAATGGAATATTATTCAGTCTTAAAAAGAATGAAATGTTGCCATTTGTGACAGAATGAACATGGGCAGACCTAGAGAGCATTATGCTAAGTGAGATAAGTCAGATAGAGAAAGACAAATATCATATAATTTCACTTATATGCAGAAACTAAAAAACAAAACAAATGAACAAACAATAAAACACATAAAGGATGGCCAGAGGAGAGGGTGACGCAGGTGGGCAGAAAAGGGGAAGGAGATTAGGGAGCACAAATTTCCAGTTACAAAATAAGTCACAGGGATGTACAGTCTAGGGAATATAATCATTAATATCGTAATAACTATATATGGTGATAGATGGTTACCAGACGTATTGATCACTTCATAAGGTATATAAATGTTGAATCACTATGTTGTACACCTGAAATTAACATAATATTGTAGTTCAACTATAATTTTTTTAATTTAAAGAATGTTTAAATATATAATTATGAGGGATACTAGTCTATCATTTTCTTGTCGCGTTTCAGTATCAGGGCTATGCTGGCCTCATAAAATAAGTGAAGTATTTCATACTTCTCTATTTTCTCCAATAAGTTTATAAGATTGATACTATTTCTTCCTTAAATGTTTGATAGAATTTTGTGAAGAAGCACTTTGGGAGTTTTCCTTGAAGGAAGTTTTTCAGTTTACTATCTTTGATAGACATAGGGCTATTTAGACTTTCTATCCTTCTGTGAATTTCAGTAATTTTCAAGAAATTTGTCAATTTTATCTAAATTGTTTAATTTATTGGCATGAAGTTGTTCATAATATCTCGTTATCACTTTAATGTCTGTATGATCTGCATTGGAAAAGTTTTCATTTGGGATTTTGTTTTTTATTCCAGCATTTACTGTCATTCCACTGTCATCTGCCCTCCATTCAATCTGATGAAAAGTCATTATACTTTTTTTTCATTGTTCCTCTGTATATAATGTTATTTTTTTCTCTGGCTGCTTTTAAGATTTTATTTTTATCTTTGGGTTTCAGTAGTTTAATTATAATGTACCAAGGTGTGGTTTTATTTGTGTTTACATTGCTAGAGTTCCACTGTTTCTTGCACTAGTGTGTTGACGTATTTCATCAATCTTGTTAAATTCTCTGCTAGTATCTCTCCTAAATATTTTTTCCTCAATCCTTCTCACCTCTCCTTCTGATGCTCCACTTACACATATATTGGACCATCTGATACTGTCTCACAGATCTTTGGTACGCTCTTTTGTTTTTTATATTCTTTTCTCTTTGTACTTCAGTTTGGAGATTTTTCTCTTATCTTCAAGTTCATTGATTGTTTTCCTTGATGTTAATAAGCTCAGCAAATAAATTTTGTATTTCTGATAGGGTATTTTTATTTCCAGAATTTTCAGTAGGTTTTCCAATATAGTTCCAATACCTCTGTTGAAATTTCTCATGTGTGTACACAAGTTATCTCTTTTCTGGTGGATTCCCTAACATATGTGTCATATTAAAATCCCTTTCTGATAATTCCAACATCTGGACCATCTTTGGGCCTATTCCTATTACTTATTTTCTCTCTGGGCCATGGTTTACATGTTTCTTTGTATGACTTGTCATTTTTTGTTTGTTTGTTTGTTTGTTTGTTTGTTTGTTTGTTTTTTGGTGTACTAGATTTGTAAAATAATAGTGGAGACTGAAGTTAATGACATTTAACTCTTAGTAAAGGACATTCCCCTCCTTGTATCAGGCCATTATTGTGGAAGGTGGAGCTAAGTTTGGGTTTCAGTGAAGCTTTAGTTGACAGGTAGGTTCAGACTTATTCTGTGATTGGGCTTCTCAGGATTCTAATCCTCTCCGACCATCCGGAGGTGTTTTCTTTTTACCCCATATTTTGTTGTTTCCTATTACTTATTCATGTTTTTATTGTTCTATTCTATGTTTCTATTCATTCAGCTATTTGCTTCTCACCCCTATTTATAACAGGTTTCCCTCCACTCCCCACTCCATCCAGAAATAAAAGCAGCCATGGCCTCTACCACTTTCTGGAATTTGATACATTTAAGTCTCTTTATAACCTTAGTTCTCTAGTAGGTTTTTAAAACTATGATTTGTGTATTTTAACAACTTGTTCTTTTAGAATGAATTACTCAAAAAATGTTATTGAGAAAATTGACCATAATTTGAAAAAAAAATCTCTATCTCATATTTTTTGCAAAATAAGTTCCAGATGAATTTAAATTTTAAATATTGAAACAGAATAAAGGCACTAAGAGAAGTACCTATGACTTTCATATAGTCTACTGGCATAGAGAGATAGTCTGAACACAACACAAAAATAAGAAAACAAAGCAAAATGGATAGATTTGACTACACAAAAAATAGATGGCAAAAAGTATGAATTAAAAATAAATAAAAATCTGAGAAATTATTTCTAAAATCTGTGGTTGACAGGAAGTTAAAAACATTAACATTTAAAGAGCAATTAAAAACAAAAAGATAAAAACTTCAATGGAAATATAAACTAAGGAAATAAATGGATACATTGCAAAAGAGAAAAAATGGGCAAGTGAAAAAAATTATTTTAGTTAGTAATTTAATAAATGCAAATTGAAACAACATTGAGATAGTTTTTCACTTAGCAATCTCCTACATTTTAAAAATAATAATAGTCCTTCATTCATATCATAAATATCTGATCAGCATCTTCTATATGTGGGCTTGTATATATTTCAGGGAGCTGAAATCCAGAGGTAAATTGACAGTCTCTGTTCTTACTGCCCTAAGACCTAGTGTGAGAGAGACAAGGTGATAATTGTTAAAGAGAAAGATAAGAAACAGTAAGAGGGCTAAGTAATAATGGCAGGGAAGAAATGGCTCTTTTACAAAAATGAACAGGGAAGGCAATTCTAATCGAATGGTATCTGAACGGAGATCTGAAGAAAGTGAGTAACATTTAGATGTCTGGGGAAAAACATTTAAGGTAGAAGGATCAGTTAGCCAAAATCCCTTGAAGGGAGAACATGCTAGGTGTACACAGGGTAACAGGATAACAGTAGAGAAGCCATCTTGTCTGGAACCATGTAGAGCATGTAATATGGAGTCAGAGACCTTGTATTCCTGGAAATTAGTATTCTTATGCACTGCTGGCAGAACTAATTTTTGGAAAATCTTTTTGAAGGAAAACTTGATAACATTTATCAAAAGCTTGAAGCCACACATATTTTTTGACACCAAATTCAAAATTTCTAAATTTCTCCTGAGGCAATAATCAGATGAGTGCAAAAAGGCATACATGTAAAAATGTTCACCACAGTATTATTTACAAGTGGAAACAAGGTAACCTAGATTTTCAACATTTGTGATTATTTAAATTGTGGTATAGCCATACAAAGGAATTCTATCTAGTCATTAAGAACAGTAATATACTTTGTACATTTCTTGACAAGGAAAAATGTGCTGCTGGAGCTCCCACAGTCCCTGCTGGTGCCTAAGGGGCCGATGGGATTTCCCCAGGCTCAGCGACATGGTGCCTCTAGATAGGCAGAAGAATAAAGAGGCTTCCTGGGCTAGGCCACTTGTAGAAATGGGGTCCCGCTTACTACTGCCATTGTTTCTGGGTAGAGTGAGGGGTAGTCTCAGGCTGAGCAGGGTAGAAGAGTGTTTCCTCTAGCCTCTTATTGTTATCGGACCTCCACACTGACCCTTCTCACTGACACTGCCTGGCTTACCTGTGTATTCAGCAATACTGATGGTCCATTGAGAAAAGAATGAGCCCACTAGGCCTTTTTATGTTGCTAGATTGGGCATCGGGAAGCACCAGTCCTTGGCCCCTTCTTCTGTTGGGTGGGTTTATAAGCTGCCCTGCCTCTTTGCTGTTCTTCCAGTCCTGGCGCCTCATATCAGCTTGATTTTCTCTTCTATCTTCCAGAGTTTTCCTTTGGTTGTCTCTTTGCCATTTCCAAGGTTTGTAGCTGTACTTAGCAGAGAGGAACAAGGAGAAATGTGTCTATGCCACCTTGTCCAGACCTGAAACATGCTTTTATTTCTCCCTCTGCTCTGATCTGCTAAACAATCCCATCCTACTGTTACAACACACAAAACCTGATTCAGTCCCATTCAATCATTCCAATCTGACCCAACAATCCTCAAGGCCTTATTTTATTTCTTAGTTTTGGTTTGTGGAAATTCAAACAGAAGTAGGGAGGATAGCATAATGAACCTACACCAGCTTTTCCCCAGCACCTACAATTAGCAACCCACACTCATCATGTTTCATATGTACCACTCCTCACTATAGTATTTTAAAGCAAATTCCAAAAGTGCTTCAGATTGTGTCTCTGAGAGTGATCCTCAAACTCTCTCTTTCCCAGCCTGGTCTCTACCTGCATGGCTCAAGTAAATGCTTGATTTTTCAGAATTCTGAATTCTTTAGCAACCCAAGAGGGCCCAGAGCAAGAGCGCAGGTGAAATTCATGGGGAGTAGGATAGTTGCTGGGTGTGAGCAGGCCACTGTCCTGTGTGCAGAGGCTGGTTAAGCCTGCCCCAGTATACATGGGCACATGCCTAACAACAGCCCCCTGATCTGGCTGTCAGGGAATGCCCTGGCCCAACGGTTCCACAGGGAGCCACCCTGCTCCAGGATGCAGTCATCTTCTGCATCCCCACTTGGGAGAACAAACTCAGCCTCCTCCTGTTGGTACAAGCTGCCCTGCAGAACAGACCACTTTCAGCAGCTCCAAAGGGACTGGGCCCTTCACAGACACCTCTGTATTCAAGAATATCTACTTCCATCTTGAAATGTTAAAAGGCTTAAGAAAACCTTTGTCTACCAACAAAGTCTGTCTCTCAAGCCTACTGCCCAATTGCAAACTCAAAAGCCTCATTTTGGAATTCTGAAGCTGAATATACCCTGGTAAGCCCAAAGTGTCTGAGGCAAATGGATGCCTCCAACAGACAAGGGAGATGTCAGGACCAGGAGATAAAAATGAGATGGGTGAGCTAACATATTTCAAAAATAGTATTCCCATAAAAAAGTAATGAAGGCTTTGTGAAGGGAATAAGGGGCCTACAGGCACACACAGGAGGGCCCCCAGGTGGACACATGGAAGTCCCAAACCCACCCTGGCCAAGGAGTCAGGCCAACAAGGAATAGCAGGGGGCTGGGCTCTGCTCCAGGACCTGGTGCTTGGGTTAGCCAATAGATGGGCTACCTGAAAGGGGGAAAGTGAAGAGAACACAAAACCAAGGCTCTCACCAGGTAAGGACACTATAACCCTGGCCAAGTCACTTACACTTGCTCATCCTCAACTTCTCATCTTTGAAATGAGGGAATAATGCCCATAGGGCAGATGGGAGAACCAAAAAAATAAAATAAAATAATACCCAGAGGAGGCCAGCACAGGGCCTGGCACAGGAGAGGAGCTGGTTGACTATTATTTAATACACTGATGTTTCTATAGTGTATCTGTAGCCCTTTACTTATGTTGGCTCACTTATTCTTCATAACGATCCTATAAAGTAGTCTCATTACTATTATTATCATTTTACAGATTAGGAAACAGAGGCTCAGAAAGGTTAAGTAACTTGCCAATGGTCATACAGCTAGTGAGATGAAGCTAGGATGTGAACATTGCACCCTTGCTCCTAACAGCCCATGTGACTTTCTTTTTATGTGGCTGAGACTGAAACCCTCTTCTTTGGGCCCCCACCCAAGGTGGGCCTCAAGGGACCAGCCTGAGGAGAAAGAGAGGGAGTATCCAGCCTTGGCCACCCAACAGCCAAAGCCAGGAGCCAAACACCCACAAAGAGGCCCTCATCTGGCCCAAGATGAGCCAGGACCTGGAAAGCAGGTTTCACAGTGCAGGCTCTTTCTTTATCTGAGGTGCTGCCTCTTCCTGCCTTACAGGCCTCAGCTCTGGAAGCACAGAACTCCATTCACCCCTTTTCTTCTCCTGGTTGTAGCCTTGGTAAGTGACCTGGCCTCCCTGAGTCAGTTTCCTCCTCTGTAAAGAGCGGTTGATGATGGAACTGCCTACAGATTGATTAAATAAGAAGCTTTTAGCATAGCACCAGCCAATAGAACTATTTCTTGTCCAAGACGTGGCATGAAGCTCTAAGCCAGTTGCCATTGAGCAAGTGGGTCTGAGTGTGCTTGCCATCCCTACTGCCCAAGGGGAGCCCATACCTGCTATTCTTTGTGTTAGAAGCATGTCTACCACCTGCTGCTATTGTGGGCACAGCCCCAGCAAGGCCTTGGCACCAACCGAAGTGGATGCCCTAGTGCACCCCACACCTGTGATTTGATCCTGCCCTCTGGCAGCTGTGAGATTGAAATACAGACATACCTCAGCGATAATGCAGGTTTGATTCCAGACCACCACAATAAAGCAAATATTGCAATAAAGCAAGTTATATGAGTTTCCCAGGGCATATAAAAGTTACAGATACACTATACTGTAGTTCATTAATTCTGCAATAGCATTATGTCTTTAAAAAAAAAACAATGTACGTACCTTAATTAAAAATATATTTTGTTGCAAAAAAAAAATAGTGCTAACCATCACTGAGCCTTCAGTAAGTCATAATCTTTACCCTGGTGAATGGTTTTGTCTGAATGTTGATGGCTACTAACTGATCAGGGTGATGGTTGCTAAAGGCTGGGGTGGCTGTGGCAATTTCTTAATATAAGACAACAATGAAGTTTGACACATCACCTGATTCTTCATTTCAGGGACAATTTCTCTATAGCATGCAACACTGTTTGATAGCACTTTATCCACAGTAGATCTTTAAAATTTGGGGTAAATTCTCTCAAACCCTGCTGAGGCTTTTCAACTAAGTATATAAATACTAAGTCCTTTGTTGTCATTTCAACAGTCTTCACTGCATCTGCACCAGGAATAGATTTCATCTCAAAAAGCCACTTTCTTTGCTCATCAATAAGAAGCAATTCTTCACTGTTAAAGTTTTATCATGAGATTGCAACAATTCAGTCACATCTTCAGACTCTGCTTCTAATTCTAGTTCTCTTGCTATTTTTTGAACATCTGCAGTTAGTTTCTCCCCTGAAGTCTTGAAACCCTCAAAGTCATCTATGATGGTTGGAATCAACTTCTCTGAACTCCTGTCAATGTTGATATTTTGACTTCTTCCCATGAATCACAAATGTTCTTAATGGCATCTAAAATGGTGAATTCTTTCCAGAGGCTTCCAATTTACTTTGCCCGTATCCATTACCTATGGCAGGTATAGTCTTAAAAATATATTTCTTAAATAATAAGATTTGCAAGTCAAAATTACTTCTTGACCCATGGGCTGCAGAATGGATGTTGTGATAGCAGGCATAAGAACAACATGAATCTTGCACATGTCCATCAGAACTCTTGGGTGACCAGGTACATTATCAGAAAGCAGTAATATTTTAAAAGAAATCATTTTTTCTAGGCAAAAGGTCTCAAAAGTGGGCTCAAAATATTCAGTAAACAGATGTACTATCATCTAGTCATTGGTGTTCTCTTTCTAGAGAGCACAGGCAGAGTATATTCAACATGATTCTTAAGGGTCCTAGGATTTTTGGAATGGTAAATGAGCACTGGCTTCAACTTAAAATCACCAGCTGCATTGGCCAATAATGAAAGAGTTGGTTTGTTCTTTGAAGCTTTGAAGCCAGGCATTGACTTTTCTTTTCCAGCTATGAAAGTCCTAGATGACATCTTCTTTCGATATAAGCCTGTTTCATCTACATTAAAAATCTGTCATTTAGTGTAGCCACCTTCTTTAATTATCCTAGCTAGATCTTCTAGATAATTTCTATAGCTTCTACATCAGCATTTGCTGCTTCACCTTGTATCTTTATGTTATATAATAAGATGGCTTCTTTCCTTAAATCTCATGAACCAACCTCTGCTAGCCTCAAATTTTTCTGCAGTTTCCTCATCTCTCTCAGCCCTCATAGAATTGAGGAGAATTAGAGCCTTGGTCTGGATTAGGCTCTGGCTTAAGGGAATGTTGTGGCTGGTTTCATCTTCTATCCAGACCACTAAAACTTTCTGCATATCAGCATTAAAACTGTTTTATGTTCTTATCATTTGTTTGTGCACTGGAGTAGCTCTTTTAATTTTCTTCAAGAACTTTCCTTTGCACTCACAATTTGGCTAACTGCTTAGCACAAGAGGCCCAGCTTTTGGCCTGTCTCAGTTTCAGTGTGCCTTCCTCAGGTAAGAAGATAAATGCTGTGCTCGCCTCCTCCCATGCCCACAT
Organism: Macroglossus sobrinus; assembly: GCA_004027375.1. NCBI lineage: Eukaryota > Metazoa > Chordata > Mammalia > Chiroptera > Pteropodidae > Macroglossus > Macroglossus sobrinus. Next base: position 85,159 of record PVKZ01003189.1, read on the forward strand.
CAAAATTACAACTAAATTATTGAGTAGCAACCCTTGAGAACCACCTGAAAACTAGCTGAACAAAACCCTTATAACTAAGTATATAAAGAAGAATCCACGTTGAGAGTGGTCAGAGTGATGTAGATATCCATGTGCGGTGATTAAGAATCCAGAGGGATAGCTTGGCTGTGGAGGTCCGCCCAAGATCCACACTGGGTAGCCCCAGCCCAGACCACCAGTACCGGTAAGAGGAGTCCTCACAACAACTGGCTGTGAAAACCAGCAGGGACTCTTTCCAGGTGAGATAGAAAGCTGCTCGAGTGCCAGGCTTTCCTCTTAAAGGATCTGTTCACAGACTTACTTGCTAACAGATGCACTCACTCTAAGCTCCAATGCTGGGAGGCAGCTTAAAAAGTTCCAGAGAAACATAGGGAGGAAATGAATTGTCTGGATTTGAGGCAAAGGCTGAAGGGGCAGCTCTCTCTGCCATTTTGTTCCTTTTCTGAGCTCTCCCCCAACCCAATCTGTACACACAGGAAGGAGCCAAATCTGAGTTTCAATCAAACTCAACCCTGGTGATTCCCTGAGAACCTTCCACACAGGCCAAAACCTCTTTTAGCAGCTACTGCTCACAGGTGCCTGACATGGACCCATGCTGTGGACTTCCCTAAAATCTCTAAAAGGTAAAAATCCCAAACAAGCAGTGCCTGGCCTCAGTGTGTCCTATACTTCTTGCTAAGCAGCTTCCAGCCTGGCAGTAGTAGCGGCCAGCCTTGGTTCACAGCATAGCCTCTCCCAGCTACCTTAAAGCCCAGCACAGGCAGCTATCAACTGCAAATCACTCTGTAGCTCCTACCAGGTGACCCTGGCCGGGCACAGGCAGCAGTTGACTTTGGCCTGCACTTGAGCCCCTCCCAAGAGGCCCCAGAAACAACATACCTCGTGACCAGCTTCAGACCACACCAGGGCACCATCCAATTATTTCCACAAACAACATACCCAAAGGGTGGACTCAGCAGGCAGTCTGACTATAGGGAATCCCATTCTATGGGGTCAGCCCCCACACAACAGCTTATCTACTGTAGCTCATCCACTGGCCAGTCCTCACAGCCAGTCAGACTGAGGGTCAATTCTGATGTGCCAACAGCAATCCAGGCTCAACTACAACAACAGGACACACACAACCCACACAAAGGATACTCCTGGTGGATCCACAGCAAGTGACCAGACAGACTGTGTCACTAGACTCCACAGGATACCTACTACATAAAGTCATTCTATCAAGACTAGGAAACATAGCAGATCTATCTAATATATAAAAACAAATACAGGGAGGCAGCCAAAATGAAGAGACGAAGAAACACATCTCAAATGAAAGAACAGGACAAAACTCCAGCAAACGAACAAAAAAAATAAATGAAAAGGAGGCAAAACACTGGTTATTAGGATGAACGATGAACTTAAGGGAGAATAGATGAACTCAGTGAGAACTTAGTCAAAGAGATACTAAATACAAGAACGACAAAGAAAAGAACCAGTCAAAAACAAAGAATACAATAACTAAAATGAAAATGCATTAGATGGAATCAACAGCAGATTAGAGGAAGCCAAGGATCAATCAGCGATTTTGAAGATAAGGTAGCAGAAAACACCGAATGGAATAGCAAAAAAAAAAATTTTTTTTAATGAGGATAGTTTAAGGGACCTCAGAGACAACACCAAGTGTAACAATATTAGCATCCGTAGGAAAGAGAAACATAATAATAATAATAAACATAATAATAATAATAAACAATGAGATTATATCAAACCAATAAGTTTTTGCACAGCAAAGGAAACCATCAACAAAACAAAAAGACAACCTACTGAATGGGAGAAAATATTCACCAACAATACATCAGATAAGGGTTTAATATCCAAAATATGTAATGAAGTCATACAACTTAACATCAAAAGACAAATAATTTGATTAAAAAATGGACAGAGTCTCTGAATAGACATTCCTCCCAAGAGGACATACAAATGGCCAATAGACATGAAGAGATGTCAAGGTCACTAATCATCACAGAAATGCAAATTAAAACCACAATGAGATATATCACCTCAACACTTGTCAGAATGGTTATCATCAAAAAACCAACAAACAAGTGTTGGCAAGGATGCGGAAAAAGGGAACCCTAGTGCACTGTTCCTGGGATTGCACATTGGTACACCCATTATAAAAAAATAATTTTTTAAAAAAAAGTATAAATGTTACTCAAAGTTTTTTTACAAATTAAAAAAATTAGAACTACCATATTTATCCAAAGAAATTCAAAACACTAACAAAAAGATATATGCATCCCTATGTTCGTTGCATTAATATTTACAATAGCCAAGATAGGTAAGCAACCTAAGTGTCCATCAATAAACGATTGGATAAAGAAGTGGTACAATGGAATATTACTTGACCATAAAAAAGAATGAAATCTTACCAATTGCAATAACATGGATGAATCTGGAGAGTATTATGCTGAGTGGAGTAAGTCAAACAGAGAAAAACAAAGGACATATGTTTTCACTTACATCTGGAATCTAAAGAACAAAATAAACAAACAGAACAGAAATAAACTCATAGATACAGAGACCATTTTGATGGTTGCCAAATGGGAGTTTGGGAGGATGGGTGAAAAGGGTGGCAATCCAGATTAAGAAGTACAAATTGGCAGTTACAAAATAGTCACAGGGATATAAAGTACAGCTTAGGGAATATAGTCAGTAATGTTACAATAACTATGTATGGTGTCAGGGTGTACTAGATTTATCAGCGTTATCACTTTGTAAGTTATATAAGTATCTAACCACAGTGCTATACACCTGAAACTAATGTAATGTCAACTGTCAACTGTAATTGAAAAAAAAAAAAGAAATTTTAAACAAAACTACAGAGCAACCAGTACAAGGAATCACCAGAGGTCTGGCTGAACACAAGCCTTACAACTAAGTCACCTCAAATAACAAGTCACTTCAAAACAGTAGGAGGGGCGCAGATGAGAAACAACCCGGTCCCACAATTGCCAGTAGCCATCGATAATCAGGAGAGCTATCTTGGCTGCAGAGTCCCCTCCCCTACCTGAGGAGTGACGGTCCTGGCCACATACTGGGCTCCCCAATTCAAGGTTCCAGTACCAGGAAGAGAAGTCCTCACAACCTCTGGCTGTGAAATCAGCAGAGATTGTGGCTGAGTAAGGAGGGCTGTGGGAAGTGGAGAACTTCCTATTAAAATTATACCTCATGCTGAGCAGCCCAGAAACCCCGCACTAGTGACAGCCAGCCTCAGTTTCAGATTTGAACCCTTGAGGCACTTATAAGCCCAGCACGGGTGGCAGCCATATGTGAATTGACCGGTAAATCTTACCAGGTGGCCCTAGAGGTACACAGGCTGAATAAATAATGATGGAAAACTTCCCTAACCTGGTAAAGAAAATAGACATACAAGGCCAGGAAGCTCAGAGAGTCCCAAACAAGATGAACCCAAAGACATATCATAATCAAAATGCCAAAGGTTAAGTACAAAGAGAGAATCTGAAAAGCAGCAAGAGAAAAGCAGTTAGTTACCTACAAGAGAGCTCTCATAAGACTAGCAGCTGATTTTGCAAAATAAACTTTGCAGGACAGAAGGCTTGGTACAAAATATTCAAAGTGATGAAAACCCAGGATCTACAACCAAGATTATTCTATCCAGCAAAGCTATCATTTAAAGTAGAAGAACAGATAAAGAGCTTCCCAGACAAGAAAAGGCTAAAGGAGTTCATCATCACCAAGCCAGCATTGCAGGAAATGTTAGAGGGACTTCTTTAAAAAAAAAAAAAAAAAAGTGTAACAAAAATATGAATAAAGGATGGCAATAACTACAGATCTATTAACAAGTACTTCAAATGGAAAAGAACTAAGTGTTCCAATCAATAGAGAGGGTAGCTGAATGAATAAGAAAACAAGACCCTTACATATGCTGCTTACAAGAGACCTCAGATTAAGATACTCACAGATTAAAAAATACTCACAGACTAAAAGTAAAGGAATGGGAAAAGATATTGCCTAATGGACCTAAAGGGTACTGTGTTGAGTGGAGTAAGTTAGATAGAGGAAGACAAATGCCATGTGATTGCATGTATATGTGGAATCTAAAGAACAAAACAAACAGAAACAAACTCATAGATACAGAGAACATTTTGAGGGTTGCCAGATGGGAGGGGGTTTGGAGGGGTCTGTTAAAAGTGGGGAGGGGATTAAGAAGTACAAATTGGTAGTTACTAATACTCATGGAGATAGAAAGTATAGCATAAAGATTACAGCCAATAATGTTGTAATAACTATGTATGAGGGTCACTAGATTTATTGGGGTGATCGCTTTGAGTTATATAAATGTCTAATCACTATGTTGTACACCTGAAACTAATACAGTATTGTTTGCCAACTATAACTGAAAATTTTTTTAAAAAATTATTATTATAAAACAATCACTGATCAAAGATCACCATAACAAATATAAAGACGTTTGAAGTATTATGAGAATTACCAAAATATGACACAGAGACATGATGTAAGCAAATGCCATTGGATAAATGGTACAGATAGACCTGCTTAGCACAGGGTTGCCACAAATCTTCAATTTGTAAAAAATGCAACATCTGCAAAGCACAATACAGCAAAGTGCAATAAAACAAGGTATGCCTATAGATAGATGCTCTGGCTGTCAGCCAGGCTCCCTGCATGCCACCACCCCTTTTGTGGTGCCCAGAGAGGGTTCCTTCCCTCCTTTCCTTGGCTGCTCAGATCCCCTGTACCAAGCTGTGTCTCATTATCATAAAAACCTCCTCTGTAAAGACGGGTGATTAGAGAGGGGAAGAAAGAGAAACGAATGGCAAAAACATTCTCATTTGGAGCAAAAGAAAGGTGGTCACTGCGGAGCTGGGATAAAGTGTCATGGCCAGTCAGGTTCACAGCAGCGGGCCCTGGGGGACAGAGGGGCGATGCCTACCAGGGTCTAGTCTCCAGGATAGAAGAGCCCCTTCCCCACAGTGCCACTGAGGCAGGCAGGCCATAAAGGAGGAAGCCAGCTCTGAAACCTGGCTCTCTCAATAGAGCCACCAGTATCCTCTACCCTGTGTGCCCACCCAGTGCCCAGACCCCATTAGAGGCCCTCTGGCCCTGCCCAGGAAAGAAGCTTAGGTGAGAAAAATCAGCTGACTTGTCATGCCCACCTTAATCTATAAGAAAGGTGACTGTAATAACTTTGGAGATGAATCAAGTTCAAAAGAGCCAGGCCAGAGAAGGGAGGGAGCAGGCCATTACCATCCAGGCCTGAGTTCTATAGAGAAGTAGGTGTAGGGTGACCAGCTGAGCACAGGAAACAGAGGAAGCTGTGTGAGCTGGTCACAAACCTAACTAAGAATAACGGAAGAATGGAGGCTGCAGGGAGGGTGCTGGCCACACCCTCAGCTCTGTAAAGGCCCTGGATAGCCCCTCTTTCACTCCTCCCCCCACACCTGGTTTCCTGGAGCCAAGGGGAGAGGGCAATGCAGCAAGCACCACAGTGGTCCTGGTGGCTCTCCTCAATCTATTCCATTTAACCCTTGAAAGGGTCACTATGACCCCCAGAAAATATTCCCATCGGTACCTCTTTCCACTGCCTTCCCTGGTGGCTCCCCCCATTCCAGCTGGGTTGGGGCCCCCTTTTGGGAAGAAAAAACAATGATATAAATCTGAGATTAGGTCCTGCTGGGAACTGGACACTCCAGCAGATACCTCTCACCTTTCACCTTACCACCCTCCCCTCCCTGTCACACAGGTTTGGGAGCCTGACTTTGCCCTGTAATTTGTAAAGGTGTGTCTCTTTAGGAGAGGTTCAAAGTATAAAAGGGCTGAAGCCCTCAGGGTAACATTATGCCTGTCCACACCTCCCTTATCCAGAAGCTGACAAAACCCATCAACGACCCAGCCAGGAGGGTGGGCTCCACTTCCTCCTGTGGTCCCCATGAGGATGGAGACCCAGAAAAAGGCCTCCAACTGCAGGACAAGGAGTCCTCATCAGGGAGCAGGCCAAGTGGGTCCTTGCCCAACCATCCACAGAGAGGGCAGGCCCAAGCTCCCAGGTGTCAGGGACCAGCCAGGGTGGTCAGTCACCCAGGCTCTGCAGGGCAGTGGCCTGTGGAAAGATCACACTAAATTCCCCTGCAGGCCACAACTCCATCTCAAACCTCAGCTCTTGGGGGTGGTTTCCATCTGAATTACTCTGATTTTCTTTAATTTATACTCCCACCTCTTCCTAAAAGGATTTAAGGCGGCTTTAAAATCCAGCAAGAAAGAACACAAAGAAGAGGGAGGAAGGGGAGGAGATAGACAGGCGGCCCAGGCTGCTCAGAAAAGGCAGAAGCAGAGTGCTGTCCAGAGTCTCTGCTGTGCCCTCCAGCCACTGCCCACTCTCCACTAGTGGCTGGAACAAGCAAAAGGAGCTCGAGACGACTGCTCTGAGGGCCCCTCCCACATGTCTGGCATGCCTGGCATGCCTGGCCCTTCGAAGTTCAGGTACAAGTGGGGTGGCAAGTGTCCCAGTGGCCCTGGTGGACTCTAAAAGCCCGAGTCCTTCAACCCACACGAGAGCTGCCCTAGTAAGATACCAGGCAGGCCTGTGTGTGTGGCTGGGCGGGAAAGAACGGGCCACCTCGCAGAGCCAGAGTGCAAGCAAGTGGTCTTCCTGGAGGAGCATCTGGACACACTGCGGTGGGAAGGAGCTGGTGAGGGGGCTACCTGGAGCCGGAGGCCTTACACAGTAGGCAGGTCCCCAAGAAGGGGGTAGAGTACTATGAGGGCACAGACAGGCGGCGCAAGGAGGCGAGCGCGGAGACCCCAGGAGAGGTGGGCCTCCACAGAGGGAAGGACACATCGATGGAACCAGAGGAGCCTGTTTCGCCCGCTGGCGTCCCGCCCTCCCGGTCCTGCTGTGCTAGCCTCTGGGTCCGGGCGCGCAGCTCGCCGCCCCACAGCCTGCTCTCCTGGAAGGTCAGATTGCAGCAGACTCCGATGCCGCTTCGATTCAGAGTCCCCTTTAAAAGTTTGTTGCCTAAATCGCATCCCTCTTTCGCCCCGCCGTGGGAAGCGGGGCCGTCCTCGGAGGAAACTCTGCAGTTAGACGCGGCCTCCCTCCTCTCCTTCGGAAACGACGGGGGACAAGCCGAAAGAGAACCAGGGCACCGAGCGTGGAGAATCCTCTTATCTCCCAACGTCCACTGCCGGGCGCCCGGGCTGCCCCGCGGCGGCGGTGGTGCCCCCGCACGCCCTTCCTTGGGACTGCAGCCCAAAAGGGAGGGCGCACACGTTGATCTCCTGGTTCTCAGACTTCGTGGAAGCATGGTGGGTAGGGTGGGAAAGCTTGCATTTGGATTTTGAGGCTATTTTAGGTTCAAAGCAAATTTAGATTCCATTCCTAAAGCAAAAATTTTATCGCGGCTTGCGATTTCCTGGAGCAGAATTATAATGACCTGTTTTTATGTGATCATCACTTCCTACCACTAGCTGTGTTTTTTGTTTTTTCTTTGACATTAAGTCAGAAACCTTACTGTAAAGAATTTATGTAGTGGATGTTCATGAGACAAAGACAGTCACAGAGCAGAAGAGCTGCAATTGCTTTTGCCTGAACTCTGAAACACTCAGGGCTGGGCGCTGCCTCCAACGAACAATTAGGCCTCCTTATATTCAGAATCTTAGGACTAAGGGTAACTTTGGCAGCCCCACAGATCACGTAGGGAGAGAAAGGAAAGCGAGTGAAGAGGACCTACTGATTGCCAGCCAGGCCATTGGCTGTGCTCTGTGACCTCACTTCAAATCTACAACTGCCCTTTAATGTGCAAGTTTCTGCCAGGTTTTCAGGGGACAAAACTGAAGTCTCAAAGTAGGGAGTAGCTTGATGAAAGCTTCCCAACCAGCCAGGGAGTGTAGTCTGCATTCCATCCTGCTCAAATGTTCACTGATTGAAGCAACTCGACTCAGGATTACGGGCTCATCTTCCTCCTAAGAAAACTCTAGAAAGGGCTCCCCAGCTAAATAGGGGTTCCCTACCAGTCATTCCAGCAGGTACGAAGTTGGATTAAACAGCTTCTCTGGGGGAACTGTTTATGTGTGGGTCAGGATGCTCTTGCTCCCATTGAAGCTCATGGGAGGGGCAGCCACCCACTGGGGACCCTGTGTTAGGCCTCAGTTTCCCCATTGGGACAGTGAGATTGCCATAAGATGGGGCCACAGATGGTTCTGGTGGCCTTTCGATAACACTCCAGCTTTCTCTTGAACACTCTGGACCCATATGCCTGACCTGCGCGGAAATTCCACGATAGTCCTTTCACACCCAGCCTACTTCTTTCTCTGCGGAGGTATCACTGCCGTCGATATGAACTTGGCCCACTCTAGAAGCCTGCATTCAGGTGGCGCCTGAAGAGAAGCCCTGTAGAGGCTGGGCCCACCAGTGCACCACCACAGGCCAGACAGGCCCAGGGCCGCCAGACCTTCCCACAAACCCAACAAAACTAGAAACTGGAATTTTTGTATGAATTTTTGCACCTTTAAAATATTGGCTCAACTTTTTCATTGGGGTTAAAATAAACATTCTGGAGGAAATGTACATTGCAAAGGAAGGACTGCATAAAGCTGGCCAGAAGGCCCTTGTAGGCACTTAAGCATTTCTCCATGAGGGGCTCTGACTCATTGTCCCAAAGCCCCGGGGAGGAGAGGATGTAGTCCCCCCCACCAAGGCCACCGGCCCAGGCTCTGCGTCCTCAACCCTCCCTTCTCTCCCAGGCCTTTGTCCGCAGCCCTCACCCCGGCTGGCGCCATGCTCCTTGCCCTTACTGCCCCCAGGTCCCCTGCAAGTGCAGCCGGTCTTCTGGCGTTTGGAGCTTCGGAGCACCAGTATACAAGGTCAATGCCTCTCCTCCAGAGAAACGGGGAAAGAGCTATGCCACTCACAACCGGGACCTGGGGGGTAGGGAACCCCAGGCCAAAGGGCGCTGGCCACTGAGCGCCCCTTCCGCCCAGAAGAGTCGCTGCTCCACGACCCCACGTTCCCCAGCCGCTCCCCCGCGCCTCTGCGCAAGGGCCCCAGTTCCCATTCGGTGGCAAGCCGCCTCGGAGAGGCCTCCCTAAGGCCGGAGACTAGAACCTAACAACGCCAGGTTGGGGCCTGCGGCCGGGCGCACTCGGAGGCGGAGCCGAGGACCCGCGCGGGCGGCGACGGCAAGAGGCGCCGCGGGGGCGGGGCGGGCGGACTGCGGAGACGCGGAGGCGCGGAGACGCGGCGGCGGCGCGCGGCACGGAGCCGAGCGGCGGCGTGCGGCCACCCGGGTGTGGGGTGGGAGCTGGGGCCGAGGCCGGGGTCGAGGCCGGGGCCGGGGCCGGGGCCGGGGCCGGGGCCGGGGCCGAGGCCGAGACCAGAGCCGGGGCCGGAGCCGGGGCCGAGCCGGGCGCAGCCATGGCGCCGCGCAGGGCCGCCGCGGGCGCTCGAGGCGCCGAGTAGCGAGGCCGGGCCGCAGCCCGCGCGGCGGCGGCGGCGGCGGAGGGGAGGGGGCAGCCGCGCCGCGTCCCCGCCCCGCAGGCCCCGCGCCGCGCGCCCCGACCGCCGGCGATGGTGACACATGTGGCGGCGGCGCGCCGGCGGCGGGATCATGGTGGAGCGCGCCAGCAAGTTCGTGCTGGTGGTGGCGGGCTCGGCGTGCTTCATGCTCATCCTGTACCAGTACGCGGGCCCGGCGCTGAGCCTGGGCGCGCCCGGCGGCCGCGCGCCGCCCGACGACCTGGACCTCTTCCCCACGCCCGACCCGCACTACGAGAAGAAGTACTACTTCCCGGTGCGCGAGCTGGAGCGCTCGCTGCGCTTCGACATGAAGGGCGACGACGTGATCGTCTTCCTGCACATTCAGAAGACGGGCGGCACCACCTTCGGCCGCCACCTCGTGCAGAACGTGCGCCTCGAGGTGCCCTGCGACTGCCGGCCCGGCCAGAAGAAGTGCACCTGCTATCGGCCCAACCGCCGCGAGACGTGGCTGTTCTCTCGCTTCTCTACGGGCTGGAGCTGCGGGCTTCACGCCGACTGGACGGAGCTGACTAACTGCGTGCCCGGCGTGCTGGACCGGCGCGACCCCGCCGCGCTGCGCGCTCCCAGGTGAGGCCCGCCCGCCCAGGGGCTGCATGGTCGGGACCGGGGCGCGCGGGCCCCAGCCTTTATTGGCTCCCCGGGCCATGGCCCTCCTTCCTTGTTCTTCTCGCTGCCCTCGGGGGCCCCCACCGGCCACAGCCCTTTTGGACCCCCTCCCGCTTGCCTGGCGCCAGAGGCCCCCCATTTGCTGCGGCCGCTGTCACCCTGCAGTCTAATTTCGCTCTCCTCTCCTCTCCTGCTTCTCGCCTCATTTTCCCCCACCTATCGCCGCCGGGCTGCGCAGTGCCTGGGCTTCCACCGGTCATCGCCCAGCGGCTCGCGGGACCCGTGTAAAATCGGGCCGGCCTCAGCTCTAGGCCCAGGCTGGCCTTTGGTCGTCGAGTGGGAAAGTGGGTTCCTGGGCGCACCTGGAGTGTTCGCTTTCCTGCGTGTCTCGTACTCGAAGAGGAAGTGGGAAGTAGGGTGTCCCTTTTCTGCACCTGTAGGAGCCCCAGCCCGCCAGCTTGCCTTAAGGTGGCTGGGGAGGAGCTCCCAGCTAAAGGGATTGGCTCCGCCTTCCCGAATGTGCAGGTAGAACAAAGGCCCGAATGTGACATGAGGCCGGCGGCAGGGAGGAGGCAGAGCTTCCTGCTCTCTGAGTTGGGCCAGAACTGGGTGCGAGCTAAAGGAACAAAAGCTGGTCAACAGCCAGGTTGGGGGGAACCAAACCGGTCTGGAGTATCTGTGCAGCCACACACCTTTTCTGGAGTGTCTGCCCTTTAGGGAGAGTGTGCACAGATCACTGTGGAGTTTGGGGGCACAGGGCTGACCTTGGAGGGGCACTCTCCTGGGGTGCATTTCACAGCCAGAACTCTAAGGCAGTGCTGGAGGCAGTGCTGGGTTTCCAGGGGTTAAAATTGGGATTCTTTTGCTCCTCTTGGTATTGGTGCCCTGTGGGGCCTTCTCCCCAGAATGTCTGGGCTAGAAAGGGAAAGGAATGAGGTCTTCTTGCTTGCTTTTGGTTTACCTTCCATATTTGCCTTAGGACTGCATTCCCAGACTGGCTGGGTCAGGACCTGTGTGTCTTATGTAGTCATGTTATCTGCACTTTGTCCGGAAGGTGCAGGGTGTCTGGTGAGTTTGGGAGATGAAAGTTGGGCATCTGGCCAGTCCAGAGGTGGAGCAACATCCATTGCTCTCTCTGCTTAGCCCTTCGGGCCTTTTTCTGCGGTATTTCCCAGACTCAGGAAATTGGGGCCCTAGAGCTGGTGGGGAGGGGGTATCTTCCCACTTTTCCTTGTCTTTGTGTTGTCTCACCTGTCCCCAAGACAGCAGTTCTCAGCCTGAAAGGTGATGTTCCCAATCTCTAAAGGCCACGGGGCTTTCAGATGTGCCTGGTCAAGGGCCTGTCCAGGGCCCTTGAAGCATTGCTTCTTGCCCACAGTTAGCCTGCTCTGCATGGTTATGCTTTTCCAGGGTAACACCCACTCCTCCACGCCCTGTCCCCCGTGGTCCAGCCACTTTGTGCTAGACTTAGCTTGGCTTGAGGGCTCGCAGCCACTCACCCAGCAGGGCTGTAGGCCCCCAGAACTGAGCACTGCCCAAGTTAAATTGACCCAGGTAGACACCTCCGTGCCTAGGGGAGTAAGTTTTGGGGACACTGTCCTGTCTGCCAGAGGGAATTAGCATACAGGAGAGCCCTTTAGGGAGTGTGCATAACCTACTTTGGGGGCTGCCACAAGGCCTGAGTCAAGCTTGCCCAGTGGATATGGCCTCAGCCCTCCTTTGCAAGCAGGACACTTCCTGCAGCCTCTTCTCCTGAGATTGATTTTCCCTTCGCATGACAAGGGCGAAGGGCTCCTGGTCTTCCTTTCCTGGAGTTTGTCCATCAGAACAGGAGGCCAGCCACCCTCACAGACAGAACTGGGAAGCTGATTGATCCCTTCCCCTCCTCTCCCCATCCTAGGGTGGATGTATTTAGCAAGAATGGAAAATGCCATGCCTGGTCAGCCAGATGCCTCTTGCTGCAGTGGGCTGCCAATCCCCCACGGCCCCCACTCCTGGCTTGTAAGTTGCTGAGCTCAGCAGCTGCAGCCTTGGCGAAGGGATTTCCAGGGTCCTAAGGAGGCCCTTGCTCTGCCTTCCACTCTGGGATCCTTCTGTGCCACCAAGGAGGTGACAGAGCGTTGCCATACAAGTTATTCTCCTCCCTCTCCTCTCTTTTTATCTCTGTTCCAGGCACCAGGTAGATTGCTTTTCAATGAGTTTACCTCGAGAGGCCAAGGTAATCTTTGTTCTGTGCGTTTACAAGCCATCTGCACTGAGGTTCACCTGCCAAATGATCGCCTAGTCTGTAGAAGTCGGGGTGCAGTTCTCCCATCTGTGTAGGGACCCAGCACCTCTCACGGGACAGTGGCAGTGCCCGGCTTCTGTGGGGTCCCTGAAGCTGGTGGTGCCTGGTTTCATGAGTCTCAGTTGTCACCTTCGCTCTCCTTCCAGCAGGGCCTGGTCCCTGTGGGTGTCAGAGCAGCCCCCTGACTGGTGAACTAAGGAAAGGTGGCCCTGCCTCCGAAAGTTGTCCCGATGGGGTCCTTTGGGGTCTGGGCCTCAGATGAGGACCATTTTTTTCTCCTCTCTGGCCCCAGGGCCAAGCACATTGCAGGCCTTTGACAGATGCCTTTCTGCCATGAGGGGCACTTCTAGAACCTCTCCACCAAGCCTCTCCCAGCTCCCAGTGCCAGCATCTGTGGTGTTTTGAGGCCTAAGAGAGGTGGGTCTTGTGCGGGACGTGAGGGGTAATAAGCCAGATCTTTCATCACATGAGTCAGTCTGGGTCATTCTCATCTGGGCATGTGTTGAGGTGACAGATGTAGAGGGACAGATTTTCAGTGCCTTCCTGGAATATGCTTTAGAGCTTCCAGCAGCTCTTAGTGCTCCCTGACTCGGAAGAGAAGAACAAGTGTGTGAGCAAAGCGATGGCAGGTTCCTGTTTTGTCCTGTGTCTGCCGAAGGTGCTGCCACACCTGCTGGCATCAGCCAGGAGTGCTTGTAAGGCCCCCAGGAAAGACTGGCCTCGAAGAGATGTGTCTGGCCATGGGCAGCAGCCAGGTAACTGTTGCCAAGGGCCACTTTGGTTAGAATGTCTGAGCACTCCGGCGTCACCTCATAGGGTTGGAATGGTGCTCCCAAGGGCAAGAACGCCTTTCCTTCCTCTTCCCATGTGCCCAGAGAGTACAGAAGACCAGTCGAGGTCTTGCCTGGGTTGCCTAGAAATGCCTTTAAAATCATATAGGCTTCGTTTGGAACCAATAAAGGCATTCGGAACCCCAATGTGGCTTTTGAACCACCTTTAGGAGTCCTGGGCGCTGCCACATCCTCTCTGTGGCATCACCCACCTGGAGCCCCTGGTGGACTCCCAACATCTGTGATACTGCCTTCCAAAGACTGCCTCCGACAAGGAGCCAAGAAGCCTTAGCATCAACAGAATGTGTCCTCCCGGTCCTGCAGTCCCCTGTCTGGTCACGTGTCCTCCCTCTACCATCCTGCAGTCCTCTCTGGTTCCAGAAATGTGCCTGTGCTACCCTCTGCCCACCTTGCCCTCATCTCCTCTCATTGCTCTGCAGGCTGAGCCTCTCCCTTCAGCCTCAGCCCTGCTGCCCCGTACTCCAGGAAGCCTTCCTTGGCAGGGCTCTGTTGCCTTAGGTGCCCTTGACTCTTCTCCATCCTGACATGTCCATAGCATGCTGGTCCTAGCCAGATGCCAAGTGGGTACTGCCCACATGTCAGCACCAACAAGAACATTCCCCTCCTGGACCCGCAGCCTCTCCAGGAGCTGCATTTAGCTGATTTTCCCTAGATGAGTCAGGTTTAGGCAATCAGCCTTGCGTTTGTAATGTGGCTGCCCAGAGAATCTCGGGGCTCCTCAGTGGGCCTGACAGGGTTGAGTCAGACTTAGACTGGAATAGTTCTGTGACGGTTTCTTCTGCAGCACTCAGCAGTTTCCAGCTTGTCTTCACGATCATTTTCTTAAGTGCTATCAAGAGATAAAACCTACATCTGCCTGCAGTGGGGCAGATGTCAGATCATGTGACTGGGACCAATGAACAGGGCCCTGCCACCTAACGGACCCGATTGGGGTGTCACCATGTCCCGAATCACCCAGAGAGTGCTTGGGTTAAGACAAAAAGAATCTGAGATCAAGATGTTCGGAATTAGATTTTCATTTTAAAGCAAAAAACAAAAACCTTTTTAAGCAAATGCATGAGAACTTCCTTTTTAAGCAGACTTTCAAATGGCTTACTGAACATCATTTTAAATGTTGTTCTAGCTTGTGAAGTTACCAGGTTCTGTAACTCATGTTGTCCAGAAGCACCACAAGACTTAGGAGACCAGGGCTTCCTGTCCTTGTAGTCACTTCACTCATGAAACCCAGGGCCAGGTGGGGTGAGTTGGACCACTGTGCTGTGGCACTGGCTCTGGTCAGGGGGCTTGTTTGCTTCTAGAACAGAAAGGCCTTCCCTGTGGTCACAGCTCCCAACCCTGGGGCCCGGGGGACCAGTGAAGCCCCTTCAGTAGAGGTTTCTTGGTGGGAGGTCCGAGAGGTTTGGCAGCTGCACTTATGGAGTAGCAGGCCGTTGGTGGGGGCCTGACTTTGTTTCTTTGGGGGGGCCCTGAGTCTTCCTCTTTCACATCTTTTTGTTGTAAAGTAATGATTGTAAAAGGTAATTGGGAGCAAAGTATAAAAGTCACTCTATTCTCCACGCATACTTTTCTTCTGTAATTGAAACAATAATATAAATTCTCCACAAATGTTGTTCTTTGTCATTAAAAATATAATCCTCTGAGAGCTGTAGATGAACCACTTATGGGTGCTGCGTCATTGGTTGTCCCTGCAGTTCAGAGTGTAGATGCCCATCTCTGGCTCCTGTGCGTGCTGCTCTAGACATTCTCGTGTGTAAATATTTTGCATAGCTCCAATTGCCTTAGAAATTCCTAGGAGTGGAATTCCTGAGTTGAGTGATCTGAATGTTTAAATGTTCCCCATGTGAACGTTAAATTACTTTTCTGAAAGTCTATACCTATAATATTGCCACCTGTGGTATTTGAGTGCCCACCTCAGCAACACCCTTTGGTGCTGAATATTGTGTGTGTTTAAAAGGCTTTACTTTTCTAAATCAACACAGTGTATCTATGTGTGGTTTTTATTGAAACCTGACAAGTACACCCTTTTGAGGGTAGACCATCACTTCAGGAGTTTTGGAAGGGGCCATGCCCAGTCACCCCAAATGCCAGCTGGTCTTGTTACAGAGAGTGAAGTGCAGTTCTCCCATCTTGAAGTATGGTGAGGGGTGACGGGCCTGTGAGGGGAGCCTATGTTCAGAGAGGGGAGGGTGCTTAGTAGGTACTCAGAACGAGTCATCTCATTTGGTTCCTCATTTTTCACACGAAAGTCAGGGCCCAGAAAAGTAGGAGAACTTGCAGAGTTTCTCAGCCTGAGGAGCCAGGAGCTGGCATTCAGATGTCCGTCCTGAAGCCCTTGTGCTTGCCCAGCCCTCGGCTGCAAACTCCACCACCTCCACACCTGGGAGACTGTCAGTAGTTAAGAACAGTAGCCTAGCCATTGGGGGAGAGCAGGCTCAGCATGTGTGGGCTTCTGAGACCCAGGGCAGACGTGGACCGTTTCACAGGCAGACTGTCCTTCCGTTTACTGGAAAACACCCGGCAGCCGTCACTGGAGCACCAGCAACACCCTAATCGGGCCACATCTTCTTGGCTCTAGGAAGGTACCTAGGTGAGCTTTGCTGATGACGTCAGCACTGCTGGCAGCTGAGACCATCGTGGCAGCATTTGGGGGCTTTTAGTAGCAGGGCCGGGACCTTCCACTGCCTCTCCTATACAGTGGAGTCACGCAGCTGCCAGCCCTGCCGCCTGGCCCTGTTGGAAGGGTTGTGTAATTCAGGCCAGGATGTGGTTCAGCTGGTCTGTGGAGCGCTCACAAAATGGGCCGGGCCTTGCCTCTCTCCTGTGAACATGTTTTCTGAGACCTTTTCTGAGACCCCGTAGCTTGGGCTCATTTACCAGCACTCACAGGTGAGGAGACATGTTTGCAAGAAGGTTTTCACCTCACAAAGCTTGTTCTTGCCTCTTTCAGAACCCAGTTGGCTCTTTTCCCATCAAGTTCTTGCTGTCTTTTTTAGTTTTTCTCTCTCTTCTGTTGGTGGGGGAAGGGAGATGTTATGCAGAAAAGAAGTGCTGAGATTCGTCAGGGCCGCAGGGGATGAGGTGCTGCCACAGCCACAGAAACTTGGGCCTGTGAGGAGTGACAGCAGGAGGTGTCACCTGTAGTACCTGAGGGCCTTGAAGAAGCGGCCTCTGCACGGGGGTTTGCAGGATGAACAGAAGTAAAGATAGGAAGCCGTGCTCTGGAACTGGTGTTAGATTCCGGGTCCATCCTCGGAGACGCACAGCCGGTCAGGGACAAATGGTAGCAGAAGTGGGCAGCGGGACAGTGTGTACAGAGAAGCGCTCCCCCAAAGGGGCAGACATAGGCCTAGGCATTGGTGTTGCATCTACCCCTGAACACAGGTCCCTCACTTTCCGGTGGTGATACTTGATCTATGTTCCTCCCTGGGTAAAATGCCCCCTTCTGCTGTGGCATTGTCCCAAGTCCCCAGCTAACGGGGCCTGCCATTTTAGAATAGTGTTGCATGCACAAACCCACACAGCAGAGACCATTAAAATGCTCACTTCAGACTGCCTGGCCTGGGGTGGAGTGGACACGGTCAGTGCATCAGGGCCAGTCGTGCAGGCGAGGGAGGTGGCTGTCCAGCTGCCGAAAACCATGCACATCCTACCCAAGCCTTGGCCTGTTTATCCCAATGGAAGAATGGAAACCATCCAAGGCAGCCTTTCTCTACCACTGCCACCAGCTGCCCGGCCAGGTTCCCAGCCAGCTGAGAATGTGCAGGTACCACCACCGCCCCCCGCCTGCCTGCTGGCAGCCTTTCCCTGCAGTGCCGCCTGGTGGCACCCCTCCTGAGGTGGCCTCCCGGGTAGCTGGACTGTTTAGGGCCCCACCCCTACCCGGCTGTTCTGTTTATTCACTCAGCCAAGCACCCTAGATTTGGGGCCTCAGCTCACCAAGGGCCACCTACGGGGACTGAGTTCCACAAAGTCACTGCAAGGCTCTTGGGCCCTCTCTGTGCAGATGGGACTCTGAGGCTTCAGGGAGGGCTGAGACGTGTGGGGGCTGAGCCCCTGGGTTCTTTCTGGGCCGCTCTGGGCCTCAGCATGCCCAGCGAGGAACTGGAGGAGAGAGGAGACCTCTGGGCAGACTCTCTTCTTGCCTTATGTCTGGAGCCAGGGGTCTCATGGGCACAGGGAAACTCTCTGAGCCTCAGTCCCCATCTCTAAAATGGGGATGTGGAGTTTGTCATTTGGTGCTACAGAGGAACCAGTGACTTGTTACCCATGCCCACCTGTGACCTTGTGGTCCCTCTCCAGCCCCAGTTTGTGTTCATGTCTTGTCCGAGCTGTGGCTACTTGTAACCTTTTAGAATTCTGCAGTGTAGGGGTGGAACACAGGCCTCATCTGTCCAGCAGGCTGTCGCGGCTTCCCATAGCAATGCGGGAGGCTGGCCATGGTGGTAGGGGACGGGACCTGGCATGAGAGCGGAGTTGGGGGGTGCTCATTGAGAGGCAGGCAGCTCTCTGACGGATGGCCTGTCTGTGAGAGCCACATGTGAGCCGCGTGGCTGCCCCAGTGTGTTTACTCGGTGAATGTTAAATGGCCCAACAGGGGCATCAGAGCAAATCAGTAATTGTCTGGAAAGACAGGAACTAGAGAGGTCAGAACTCCAGAGTTGTTTATAAAGTTGTAGAGTTAAGAGGATCAGTGGCTGGGGGGCACAATCCATGGGTCACAGTGGGAGAGGGGGACCCTGGTGTCTCAGAAAACTGCCCATCACTCAAGTAAGTCCAGGTCGCTGTGCACTGGCCTGATTCTCCAGACAGGCTAGTCTGAGCTGCAGCCCTGGCTTCACACCTGGGTACACTGAGCTCTCAGCCTCTTTTTCCTTACTTGCCTTGTGGGAGGATTTGATGTCCAGTCTGCCCCTCAGTACAGCTCCTTATACTTCTGTCCACCCTCTGCAACAGAGTAAGGACAGTGGTGGTCCATGGGCAGCCTGGCAGCAAGGAAGCCAGCTGGAAGAAAACAGCCCACATCAGATGGGAGAGCAAGAGCAACAGGCAGCCAGGGCCTTCCTCAGCCAGGAAGCTCGTGACTGTGCCAGGGGTGGCAATAGAGCAAGGGTTGGGGCCTAGGCTTAGAGCCATACCAGTTGGGTAGGATCCTGATTCTGCTACTCACAAACTGTGACTTCCGTGCCGCAGTTCCCCGTATGTAAAATGGGGAACTCTTTTTTTTACCAGAAGCTGCAGTGCATCTCCTCTCTCTGGGAACAAGGAAGGGCCCTTCAGAGCCAGCTAGAAGTTTGGCTCCTGACGGTACTCTGAATTGATCTACTCACAGGTCAGCAGGGCACGTCCCACAAAGCAGCCACAGCCCAGGCAGCTAGGGCATGTTGTCTGGAACATCCACCAAGCATCGCTGGCCTTTCCACATGCCAGCCACAGACGTGCCACGCTTCACACCCCACTGTAGCATGGGGAACCACCCTGTCTGTTCCTTCCTATTTGTGCCCACTCAACAAAAGGGTTTGGCTGTGTTTGCTCGCCAGATCTCTGGAAAGCCCCCATCCCCTGGCCAGCAGCTCAGATGACAGGGGCAATGTAATCATGTCCTGTGGGGATGTACAAGTCGGTCCTGGTGTCTGTGGCCTGTGTTGGCAGCAGCTTGCTCACCTGTCCTTCTGAGAACTCTCAAGACTCAATCATGGGGAGCTCAATGGCAAGGGGAAGAAGAGGTGAAAATGTGGGTGACTCTAGCTGGGCATAGAGAGGCCTGCCTGGCCGAATCCCAAGGCCTTACAGAAACCTAAGGACGGTGTTCTTCCCCTCTCTAAAGCAGGCCTGGGCTGTGGTCACCCACCTGTGAGCATTGACAGGTATGAGCTGGCAGGCTCATGTCTCCACTTGCCATGACTGATTGCCCTGATCTCTATTGCTGATACTTCCGCCCCCACTGCAGGGTCAGAGCTTCGCATAGAGCACAGAGAAAGCCTGCTGTGGCCTCCCCGCTCCCACCTCCCCATCACAACTATCTGTGCTGTGTGTGTTTTCTGCAGACATGTGCACAGCACTGTTTGGATGTTATTCACTTTCTAGAACCTGCATCAGACTGTATTTGACCTTCTGTGACTTGCTTTCTTCCCTCAGCCTTGTCATTAAGATTTATCTATATTAGTCCATGACATGCATTTCTAATTATTGACTGCTGGATTTAACATCAAGTTTTTCTAGACTCCTCTCTTTTTTTTCCCTGTGCTTTGTTCTGAGAGCAGATGGGAGTAATATTTCACAGACTAGGTGATGGTGACTGGGCTTGCCCCTCTTTTCCATCCCTGGCAACGGGTTGGAGGGTGGACGGTCCATCCTCAGCTCTGCTGGACAGGACCAGTGCTCTTTAGACTGACTCCTCTGACACCCTCACTCCATGCCAGAAGTTCCCCACCATTTGGCGTGTCAGACGTTGTCATTTTTGCCAGGCCAGTGGCCCACTTTTCCCATGTTAGGGTGCAACAGCCATCTTATTGTGTGGTTACTGGCCCCCGAGGTTTCCTTCTCACCACTTAGCTGTTGGTCTCTCTGGGTTGCTTTCTCCCCTGAAGTTCTGCAGACGATGAGGCCAGGCACCATCCATCTGTCCTTCCGCACTGTATGTGGTCTGGGCATGTGCTTTACCAGAGCCTGCATCCTTGGGGTTTGGGGACCAGCACATCCTTGTCCTGCAGCCAAGGGCACCAAATGCACTTGCAGCAGATAGAAGGAAGTGAACATGCTGACCTCTGAACCCTTCCAGGACCTCCTTGTGGTGGGCGCTCAAGAGGCCCAGAAAACTGAGTGTGTAGACAGATGGCTGGCTAATCAGTCCTCTCTGCATCAGGGACATCCCTTGGAAGTCCTTAGCAGCACCCATTGTGGCTACTGCAAGAGCCAAGCCCAGAAGGCCAGACGAGTGGGTCAGCCTCCTGCCTGGCATCTCACATCCATTGGCCCTGGTGTCCCAGTGAGGTCGGGTTGGAAGAAAGGACCCTGCAACCAAAACCTGAGCCTGGAGCCTACTGCTCTGAAGTCATAGAACCTTCCTTCACCATCCAGTGGAAATGTGAGCAGGGCTTCCCCACAGTGAGGCCTGCCTGTGTCCCTGTGCCTCCGGCCTGGTGCCCCGTTCCTTGTTCTCTCAGCTATACCCCGGGGCTGCCCCTGCATGGCCCCCCTCTGTTTAGTGGGGCTTCCTGCCCCCTCGCTGACAGGAGCATAAGGGCAGAGCTCCCTCATCATTCCAGCAGCCTTGGAGTGTACTCTACCAACCCCACTTGACCCACCCCCATACACTGCAACATTTGCTACTAGCCCACTCCCCTTCACTGGCCTGGCAGTAGGGGCTTGTAAATTCCCTCCATGGAGAAGTAGACAGCTCTGTCGCCACAGGACTTACCAGGGCCCCAGGGATAAACACGAGCACATGTTTGTGGCCCCTCTGAGTTATGAGCTTTAAAGGCTCACAAGTAAGTGTTTACCTCTGTGGAGCCTTGGTGTCCTTGGAAATTAAGGACTTGCCAGCGTTAGGGTTTTCCATTGGTCCCACCACAGCAAAAGGTGGAATTGGCGGTCGTGCTGGAGCAGCGAGGCCAGGATTTGGGGCACAGCACAGTGTTTCTCTCTGGAATCCTGGGTCGCGTTCTTGTCAGGGACAATTTTGCAACAACAGGAGGAAGTCCTCCAGCCACACCACAGCTGATAAGGAGAGGGGCTTGGGGAAGGTGCTGTTTTGTGAGGTGCATTGCTGTTTTCCAGGTGCCCCCACTTACAAGGCGTGCACTTTGTTGGGGAGTGAGGTGAGCTTGCCCAAGGGCACAATCTGGGAGCAGAGAGTGTCTTTGACAACTGCTGCCCTCACTCAGTGCCTGGCCTTCCTCATTCTTGCCTCGCTATTAGGGGTTCCACAGTGCAGATGAGGCTCAGAGCCAGTATAACTTGTCACCCAAGGTCACAGATGGGAGAGCTGGGGTTCATACCCAAACCAGTGGCCCCAGGGTTTCCTGTTAAACCCCGCCTCAGTGACAAGGAGTATGTAGGGTCCCCACCTGGAAGGGGAGAGTCAGGAGCCAACTGGGCCGCACTGCCTACCTGTGGCAGAGGACAGCATGGCTTCTTCGAGAATGCCCCCCGTTCCCCACCACACACACCCTCTGTGAGGCCCAGCTAAAGGAATGGCTGTTGCCTGCAGGAAACAGCCCGGTCATTAGATGTGATATGCTACTCCCCGAAGAGAAGCAGAGCAGGTGGAAAGGAAAAGGCAGAGCAGAGGGTCTCTCTCAAGAGGTTTGGAGGGTTCTCATGTCACATGTAAGGAGGAGGGAGCACGTGGGCCATAGTGCGAGAGCACAGTTTACCCCCTGCCTGGAGACCCTGGGACTCACCTGTCCAGCCTTTGCCATGGCTCAGGTTGGGGTTGGGAGCAAAACAGAGAATGAGGGTGGGTGAGAGGAACTGGAGGGGCCCACTCAGGGTTGCCATGCAAAGCAAGGCCCACGTCCCCAGGCGGGGGGTGTGGGGGTTGAGGGTTACCTGGTCAATAGGGAACCTCTGCCAACTTAAAACTGCTCTGCCACCCAGGTATGGCCTCATGAGAAGTGCTGGCCCTCTGGACAGGTGCTCTGGTGTGTGAGGGAACTCGAAGCACTTGGCTGCTGGCATCTGCTTCTCAAGTCGTCTGTATCTGACAGGCAAAGTAAGGGCTCCACGAGGCCCGACGGGGCCCAGGCTGTGGAATGAGCCGGGAGGAGGCTGCCTCAGGCTGTCAGGGGCCCCTAAGCACTCATATTCTGGGCTTCTGCTGTGCCCCTGAGCAAGCCCTGCCTGACACCTACTGGGTCCTTTTTTGACCCAACTGCTTGAGGATGGGGTCAGCCCTGCTTTGGAATAGCCCCACACCAATCCTGTCACCCACCTTTCACCCACTTGGCTGAAACCTGCCTGCCTTTTACTTGATAAAAACAGTGTTTTCTGTTGGGCACATTGCCAGCCCAGCTTCTAGGAAAGGAAAGAAACAAACCTCTTCTTACAGCACTGGGATTCCTGACTGCCTGCCTGATGGTTTTTTAAAGTACGATTTGGTAGGCCTCAAACTTTTACAGGGTTTAGACAGCTGGTCAACAGCAGCCTTCTGTCTGGACTTACATGAGCCAAACGAACTGCCCAGACCTGCCTGCCCACCCACCTGCCACCAGCCGTGACTGATGGGCAGCCCAGATTCAGGAGGACCCAGCGGTCTTGGCACCCCCACGGGGTTGTGCTGGTGCCCCCCTTGAGTTCACAGGGGCAATATGAGGGCCCTAATACCCCCTAGTGGTATCTCTGCTCTTCATCTGCCAGGCCAGTGATATCAGGTCAGGATCCCATCACACACATTTGCTCTAGCCTCAGTGTGGATGCACAATGCACCCTGGACTCCTATTCACTTGACCAGCCTCTGCCAGGGACTCAGCCCTGGCCTGCAGGGAGCAGTGTGGCTGGGCATAGGTGCGTCCCAGGGTGTACTGGGAAGGGGCGCTACTGCTTTCCTGTTACAGATGGGGAAGTAGGGGTTCAGGGAGGTCAGACAAAAGGTCACATGGCTTAGGCAGCAGACTTGGGACTTGAACCTAGACCTTCTAGAGCCCCACCTGTGCCCTACCCACATCCCTGGTTATGGCCACTTGGCAGTTGTCATTCTGGAGCCATAGAGGGGATGGTATACAGGATGGGGCCCTCGTCCTGCCCCAAGGAGTAGTGAGTGACTTACTGAGAAGGGACACCTGCAGGAACACAGCCAACATCCTGGGTCATGTCACCCAGGATGTCCCATGTCTGTCCCATGTAGCACAGAGGGAGCTCAGGGCCATGGGAAATTTAGTGCTAGACCAGAACACTGTTTTTTAAATAGTTTTCTTCAGTTCTTCCTATAGCAGTAGTTCATGCTGCTGTTCAGGAGCCAGCCAAGGGGGTCCTGGGGCCGACAACCAGGCATTCTCCCCTTGCTGCACCTCTCTGAAGCCTGCAGCTCCAGCTTAGAGGGCAGGGCCTGGCCGAAAGCCTTCTCACTGTGGCCACACTGTGCGCAATGAAGGGTTGGGCAGATGGCAGGTTTTCCTGAGAGTCAGGACTGGCTTCTTGCCTCCAGAGGGAATGTTTTCTGATGGGGGCTTGACTCTGGCCTGGCTCTCTGCTCTCTGCCCAAGCCAGCACCTTTGAGTGGTTTTGGCAGGGGAGGCATAGGGCAGAAATGCTATTCCCCTCGGCTCAGTGGCTCCCAGCCATGTGGGCTGGTGGCCAAACAGGCTATTTGGGCCAGCTGAGTCCTGAGGACAAACTCAGCCATGGTTTTCACAGGTACCAGGGATCCTGTGGGGGCCAGGCTACAGTAGACAGAGCCACAAGCCTCAAACCTATGCACACAATTCTCCAGCATTGGGACAAGCACCTCTCCCATTATCCCATGCACAGATTATGCACACACATGATGACCACTGGGTCTCTACTGGCTCCCGGCCCCCTTCCACCCTCACGCTGGTGGTGTGGGAGGCGCATTGGTCTCTCTTGGGCCAGCTGTATGTATGTGGTACCGATCCTTGTCCAGTTTGTGATCTGTACTTTCTTTCACCACCAACCACAGGCCATCCTCTGTCTCACAGAGCAGTGGCCTGAGGCCAGGACGGGACTTTGTGTGGGCCTTCGGGATACTTGCCCCTCCTCCCAGAGAGTGAGGGGCTGGGTCTCCCAGGACTTGCCACAGGCTGCACAAGTGCCCACCCATTCACAGTCACACACCTACACCCTCACCCACACTCTCACATACATGCTCCCAGCAGCAGCTCATGCCGTGGAGCCAGCAATGACTCAGAAATAGCCTAGAACAAGAATTTCTTTTTTCCTTACAAGTGCTTGGCACTTTGGGACATTTCCTCCCTTTTGAAATTCCTTCCTGCTAGCCCCTTTTAAGAGCCAAGCAATTTTCCACTCTGGCTGGGCCACATTATGAGGGATTATGAGGGAAATGTGTTTTCATGGAAGATTCTGTCACTGCAGATGCAGGGAGCAGGCAGCCTGGAGCCAGCCTGCGGCCCCTGGGGTCCCCTGCTCACACAGAGGGTGGGGACTTTGCTGGAGTCTGTCACGGGACTGAAAGACCAGACTCCTCAGACAGCTGGACCTCAGGGTTCCCACCTCCCTCATGCCAGCCCAGGATACGAGACCTAGCTAATGACAGTGATCGCAGTTCTTTTTCTTAAGCACGCGTAGTGGTGGGGTACTCTGGGTACTTCCTATGTCTGCCGTCAGGGCTGTCCTCACCACACCTGAGACGTGGTGGTGGCTCTCCTACAGGAAGGAAGGGCCTGCAGTCAGACAGGGTCAGGGCTGGGCTGCTCTGGAGGGCGAAACTAGTAGAGCAGTGGCCATCTCAGGCTCATCCTTGGGATGGCCTTGCAGAATGACTGTGGGGGCCCCTGGCACTCCAGGGGCCGAGGTGGCCTGGAAGTATGCGTGTGTGCCTGTGCTTCCTTCTCTGGTTGAGTCTCAGGCCTGCCCGAAGAGATTATTTACAAACAGGCCACTGACAGATAGTGGGGTCTGGAGACACAGCTGCCCCTGTGGTCCCCACTGGAGTAGGGGTCTTGGGGACCTGCTTACAGCTCAAGGCCAGGAAATGCTAGGTAGTGAGGAGTCTGGCTTGTATAGAAAGAAGTTCCCTCCCCTGGTCCCTGACTGGTCTATTTTCAAGAAAATGAGGACATGGTATTTTCATAGTTTAATTGGTCCAAATAGCACTGCCCTGATTGGTCAGCAGAGATGCCAGTGTGAGTATAAAGTTGCACATCTCTCATTGAGTAGAACAGATCTTCAGCTCATTGGTCAAATTTCTGTTCTAGGAGGTCTTTATAAGGATCAACTCACATGGCAGGCACACAGGTGTGGGACCCAGGAGGCTGGCAACTCAGTCTGCATCTTTTCTCTGATATGCAGTGTCCTTGAGGAACCTCTGGTTATGAATTTGGGCCCGATTAACCACACAGAGCTCTCCTTGGCAGGTCTGTTCTTTCTCAGGGTTGACAAAACACACACACACACACACACCTTTCAGGTAGACCAGAGGTAGGGTAAAGGGGCATGCACACCCATAGATGCCACCCCTCCCGGGAATTGCCCATTGTGGTGGGAAAGGCCCTGTGTGAGTTTGGCTGGGGGAGGGTGTTGGACCTTTTGTCTAATCCAACCTGTCCCATCTCCCTCACCCTCCACCCTGCCAGTATCTATATGTATAGGGGGAGTCTGGGTCCTGGGATTGCAGGTACTCTTGGCAGCCATCTCTGCTTTGTAGACCAGCTGCCACAAAGGGCGTCGAGCAACTTGGGGATCCACTGAGGCTGTTTGGTGACAGGATCCCTAACCTCCATATCCTGGAAACTTCCAGTGCCACCCTGGGCCATGCTCGCCCTGACCTCAGCACATACTGGGTATGAGAGACAGGCTGTGACTCTGGCTGCGGTCATCTCAGAGTCACGATGAAAGAGCGGGGGAGAGAGAGAGAGAGAGAGACAGAGTGCACACATGGGAGCGACAGAGTTGCGTAAGGACGGAGCCCTTTGCCTGCTAACGTCAGCAGAGTTGGCGTAGCTCTCAGAGGCCGGGGGCTGGGTCTCTTAAGGGAAACTTGAGTGTCACGTATGGGTAGGAAGGGGTCAGGGCCTGGTGTTTGTGCTGTTGCAGACCTCATTCCTCCCCCAACCCAGAGTCCCCCAGCCTCTGCCTACACATGGGCAGTGTGTGCAAGGGCCAGGAGTTAGGTGAGGGGCCCTGTGCTCATCTCTACCACAGCAGCAGCTGGGATCTCTCAAGGTACAGCTGGGCCACCATAGTTCACCTGTGAGTCCTAGCGCTGCTGAGGGGTCTTGACCTTCAGAGAGAGCCCAGTTCAAGCTCCGTTGTGCTTCTCCCCAGTGTGACCTCTCTGCCTCAGTTTCCTCAGCTGTTAAAGGGGGCTGGTGATGGTCTCTCCAGCTCATCTGGGGGTGGGAAATTTAGCCTGCTGGGATGCCTGGTGCCCAGGTGAGGGGTCCTGAAAGAGAAGGTACTGTCTGCTGTCTATTCCGTTCATCCTCATGTCACAAGTTTGAGATTAGTGGCACTCTAGAAGGCAGCCAGTCATTTCTCTATTGCTGTAGATCAAATTCATGGTTTGTGTCCTACTGACTTCTTGCACCAGGAGGAGCCAGCCAGGGGCCCAGGGCCTGCTCTTGCTTGTGGCCCTGTGGCTGAGGGTGAGACTGAAGCCTCTTGGAGTCCCTGTTTGTTCATTCAGAGGGTGGGGGGACAGAGCACCACCTAATGGGCTGTTGAGAGTGTGAAGTCTCCTTGGTGGATTGATTGAGACTGGGTTTTTGTTCATATCACCCCTGAGTCCAGGTGCCTTTCTGCCCTGCCTTCAGTCGTGTCTGGTGACCTCAGTCTTCTCCTTGGTTTGGTCATTCCCTGAGGGAACTGAGGGAGGAACCCTGCCCTCCTGGGGGCAGTTGGACTCCATTTGTCACACTGTGACTGAGCATTCTTTGGGGTGGCTGTCCCCAACATGGATCTTTCCTAAGAATCCTTTCATGGCTTTGCTCCTGAACACTCTCAGCTGGGACTGGCCACAAACACTCCATCATAGAAGAGCCTTTTTTTTTAATTATGGTAATATCTACGTAGTATAAAACTTAACACCATTTAGCCATTTTTAAGTGTACATTTCAGTGGCATTAAGTATCATTCACATTATTGTGGCACGGTCACTACAAACCATCTCCAGAACTTTTCCATCATCCCAACTGAGATTGTACCCACTGAACACTAACTCGCCACCCTCCTTTCCTAGCTCCCCGCAGCCACCCTTCTCCTCGCTCACACTTGGACTACTCCAGGTGCCTCGTGTGAGTAGAATCATACAGTATCTGTGTTTTTTGTGACTGGCTTATTTCACTTAAAATAATGTCTTCAAGATTTTCCCCTATTTGTGTGTCAATAATTTATTCCTTTTTAAGGCTGAATAATATGCCATTTTACATACTACCACAGTTCACTTACCCATTCATCTGTGGATGGACTCTTGGGTTGCTTCTACCTTTTGCTGTTGTGAAGAATGCTGCTGGGAACATTGGCACACAAATATGTTAAAGTCCCTGCTTTCGCTTCACTCTTGGTGAAGGCAGGGGTACGGGACCCACTGTGTGGAGCTGGTTGGGGCCATCCAGCAGAGGATCTGGGGGCAGGCACAGAGAGGAGTGAGCAGGTCCTGCCCTCAGGGGGCATGGAGCTCAGCACACCAGCGTCAGAGCTAAGCTGAAGAGTAGTATCTTCACAGTGTACTTGTCCCTGCAGTAGTCTCAGTGTGGACCCCCAGTTGGGGCCAGGCCCCGCCCCTGAGAATTCCCTCATGGCCAGTTCAGCTTCTGCCTGGCTCAGCATGGCCCGAGGCTAACTGGGCCCTGTGGTGGCCACAGACCCCTGCTCACAGGGTACTAGCCTCTTCTGGGCAGTTGGGAATCAGCTGTATCTGTGTTCAGGTGTATGGCTTACGTCCCTTCACCCATGACCAGAGGCTACACACTCGTGTACACCGTGTTCCTGTTGAACCTCTATTCCTGTCTGTCCCCGTGGGCTCCAAGCAGACCAGGCCAGAGGAGGCTGGGAGTACACGTCAAGCTCTCAGGACCTGGAGTTATGAGGGATCCCTGCACAGGGTCGTCTGTGGCTCTGCAGACTCCTGGATCTTAAGCTGTAATTGACTAGCACCCTCCCCCAGGCACAGGGGCCTGAAGATCATGAGCAGGATATGTACAGCCTAGCTGGCACTACTTATGGGTCCATGACCTTCACATTTCTGGATTTCCTGATTTTCACCAAGATTGCTGTCATCTTAGGTCCAGTGCAGGGGCCTTTGTCTTTTAGGCTGTCAGGAAGGGCCATGGCAGTGCCCTAAATGGCTGGAGGCCATGATCCTGAGGTTCGAAAGTGTGTGTGTGTGTGTGTGTGTGTGTGTGTGCGTGCGTGCATGTATGTATCCCCACTCTGAGTCCTCCTGGAACCTGATGAACTTGCCAGGCAGTGAGCCCCTCTCCCCATCTTTTTGTGGAACCCCCCATCCATCACCCCAGAGCCCCAAGTAGGATTGGCGATGGGGTACAGAAGGTGTGGGCTCCAAGAGGATGTGCAAAGGGACCTTTGCATTGACCTCCAGGACACATTATCTCAAACTGCATATCCTAGTGCCTTCGTCTCTGAGTCCTATAGGTGTCATCCGTACCCAGGCCCACCCTGCTTCTCCACCTGGGCTGGACACACCCTGAGGCTATGAACTCAGCAAGCAGGGAGGGTCCTTCCCCAGATTTCTTGAGGCATGTAGTCATCACTGTTGTCTACCACCTCTGCTGCTTCTGTCCCTTCAACCTGGAGAGGCCCCCTCCTCTCTGTAGCTTGGAGAGTGGTTTCTTAGAAGTCTTCCTGGCTCTGTGCAAGGAAATTGCCCAATAGATGGTTGCTGAGGTTACCACCACTGACTGCCTTTGCTCTCAGTTTCATGAAAGAAGCATTGTACTCCTTGGTCAATATAATTTCAAGCCTCAAAGCTTTAGCCATTCTCAGAGTCCTCACTCTCCCTGGGCCCTGTGCTGGCCCTGGGGATTTGAGAAGATGAGCCAGGCTAGTAGAGAAAAGAGCACCATGTTGTGTGTGACATGCCTGTGGCTCAGGTGGGCCAGGGTAGGGAGGGTGCATGAGGAAAGAGAGAGGGAAGAGGTTCCCTGACACAAGACTGGGGAGAGCAGCCCTTCAGGGGTGCAGGTGGGCACTGGGTACCTGGTTGGTACACAGCAGGTCTTGGCCCTTGGGGAAGAGAGTGCAGTGTGGAGAGAAGCTGAGCAGGGGAGCAGCTCCACCCAGGCCTGTGGAGACAACCCCACAGACTGTGAACAACCAAGGGGCCTTTGGCCACACCAAGGGCCCCAGATATGGGCCTGGGAAAGCACCAGGGTGGTTAATCTCCAGGGCCCATTGGCATCAGGAGTGGGAACACAAACGGGAGGGAGGCAGAGAGCACAGGGTCGTACAGGAGGGAGGGTCGCATCAGCCATGCCCCGTGACGGGGGGTACGGGGTTGCCCCTGATCCGTCAGCCCTTGCTCCTGAGGTGATGCGCTGAGTGGGCACCTGTGGCACAGGCTGGGCCCTTGGTTCTGAAAGGGGCATGTGTCTGCAGATAATTCTCAGGAGCCCCTGAGCCCCTCAGAAGTGCTTGGAGGGCTGGGCCTGGGTTCACCTGTACCAGGATGAAGGGTCAGCACAGTAGGGACCCGCCCTGAGCCCTCGGCAGGCCAGGCCACCAGGTACCCCGGACAGGACTTGGCCACAGGCTTTGCCCACCTGAAGTTTGGGCAGACAGATGCATTCGATTAGGAACCTTGATGTGTGTAGCTGAGGAAGGGTATAATGGGCTCACCTTCCGGGGGGTGACCCTGAGGTATTTGGTACTCCACAGTCAAGGCTTGTGGTGCCCTGCTCTCTAGGCCCTGGCACACAGGGTCCACACCCACCTCTGAGCCACAGAGAGAGGGCAGCCTGTCCATGCTGGGGTGTGTCCTCTCACGGAGGAGGAACACTAGTGACCGGAGATATGAGTGTGGACTGGCGGAAAGCTCCCTCAAGCTACCTTTTTCAGAATCTCCTGCATCTCAAGTGCCCTCCCATGCATCTGTCCGCCCACACTTCAGGTGGGCAAAGCCCGCGGCCAAGTCCTGTCCGGGGCACCTGGTGGCCTGTCCTGCCGAGGGCTCAGGGTGGGTCCCTACTGTGCTTTTCCAGCTGGAACCTATCTATCAGCTGATGACACCCCATCTGCCCTCTGAGCCTCCCTTCCCCCAACCCACGTGTGCCCAGTGATTCAACTGCCCTTCCCCTCAGAGCACATGCCCTGGCCTGCAGCATTCAGAGCACCCCAATCTAGGTCCCTACTCGCTTCCTCAGATGCCACTTCCTCTGCTTCGGGGCACCATTGTCTCCACCCAAGTGCCAGCCCCATCCCCTGTGCGATAGCCCAGGCCTCTGCTGGGTGCCTACAGCCAAGAGAGCTCTGGCCCCAAGGTGCTGCTGCTGCCTCTCCACACAGGCATGTCCCCACCCTGTGCCCAGTGGTTCCCCAAGGATGGGGTGCCAGACACAGACCATCCGCCATTCTCCTCTGTGATGCCCCAGTCACCAGGGCCTGGAAACCCTGCTTCTCCTGGGAAATGAGGTTCCTGAATTCCTGGGTACACTTTCCCCTCCAGTATAAGGCTTGAGCATTGGGGTGTCTTGTGTCTGATTTTGGTATTGGGGTTACGTTGGCCTCATAGAATGGGGGTTACACATATTTACTGTCATCTAGAAGAGTTTGTGTTAACACAAACTGGATGATTTGTTCTTTAGTAGAACTAGCCTGGCATTTTCTTTGTAGAAATATTTCCCCCACTTTTTATTTTGAAACATGTCAAACCTACAAAGTATTTGAAATAGTGCTGAAACCTTAGACCTTTCACCCAAAGGCGCCGAGTGCTAACATCTCTGCGTTTCGTGGCTCGTGCCAGTGCATGCGTACGAGCCCTTGCTCTCTGCGTATCTTTGGGCATCTGGGTGCGTATGTCCTTGTCTGTGTGTGCATACCATGTTTTTCTTTTTTGGCAGAACTATTTGAAATTAGGCTGCCAGGCATTCATCAGTACTTGAATATTTGTAGGAATATTCTTAACTACTATTTTCACTTTTTTAAGGTTATAGGGTTGCTTATGTTTTTATATTTAACAGCTGTCCCCTCTCTCTCTTTCTCCCTCTCCCTGTCTCTCTGTTTCATGTCTGTGTGTGCATGTTCTAATTGTCATTGGTGAGAGCAGGTGAGTCCATTATGCCTGTTTCCCTTCTCTAGTGGCCCTTCTCTCCTTATAGCTGGGTTGGGGGGTCCCTGGGATGGACCCCCTCATGTGCAGTGCTGTTATGGACTCTAGGAAGCAGGGTGTCTGTACCGTGCAGTGAGGAAGCAGATGCTAGACACACCCCTCCGGTTACCTGCTAGGGTCTCACAGCTGCTAAGTGATAAAGCCCATGTCGAGTGGGGAGGCCTGTTTCCTAGTGCGCACGACAGCACGCGCAGTTCCCGTGGACACCTTGCCCCACCTCCTCCCGGAGACCCTATGTCTGGGGCTGTTCAGTGACAGTTCAGTACCCTGCATGGATGCCTCTGATAACTGGGAGATGGTGGCCAAAGAAGGATCTTCTGAGCCTCCATTTGCCCATCTGCAGAGTGTCTAACAGTGGTGCCAAACACCAGAGGTTGTGGGGATAAAGTGAATGAACACCTGCTAGGCCCACTCCCCATGCCAAGCCTCGGCCCCTCTTCTCCCACCGCCTGACCACAGAAACACTTGATGGAGGCACCTCTGAAGGGCCTGGGCATTCCTGGTTCTGGAAAGTTCTACTTTCCCAGGACCAAGCAAGGGTCACTTAAGTGCCTGTTCTCCCAGCTCATCAGCCGGAGGTAGTCACCCCCACCTGGGAGAACGGAGCTGAGTCAGCAGGGACCACAGGACAGGAGAAAGTGGGACATGGCAGTTAATTTGGGTGTTGAATGGCTTCTGTTGGGAGTGTGCTGTTAAGGCTCTGAATTTCTCTGGGGAGAAATAGGTCAAGTTCAAGAGCACACAAGGCCATCATTCCCTGGCCTACTACTCTGTGTTTGTTCAGGCTGATGCTTGTGCCAGGGAAGGGGGCAAAGTGTCAGCCCCCTCCTCTCTGTTCAGAGGCTTCTGGGATCGTTGGAGGAAGAAGATTGTGTTGTAGGGCAAGGAACCAGCTACAAGCTGTGGGGTCAGCCTGCAAGAAAGTACCAGGAATGCCCCCAGTGGTCATCAGACCAGCTCTGGCTCCCCTCACCCCCAGAAAAGCAGATAACTGGTGGTCTCGTGGCTTTGGAGACATTCAAGCAGCCTCTGGGGGGGCCCAGAGCCTCCCAGTCACTGACTCCACACCTCCTGTGAGAAAGTTAAATTAGATCTGGTATGTAAAGGGATTTTAAACTTTTTGTCTACTTGTTTGTTTTTGTATTATGTGTTTGGTTATATAAAACTAGGAAAATACAAAAAAATTAAAAGCACAAGGAACAGTTGCTCAGAGCTCCAGCCCAACGGACAAGTCATCTTCAAAGGCATGTGGCATGAGTTGTGTTTCCGTCCTGTCTTTCCTCTGTGCCCAGTTCATGTGTTTTCCAGAACTGGTGTCAAGCTATAGCACGAGCTTTGATATGGTGCTTTTGCTCATTGTGTATACATTAATGTGCTCCTGTGTCATTGCACAGTTCCCAGAGGGGCACTGTGTCCCAGTTGCTATGGAGTCACTAGGCATACATATCAAGTCCTGTGCCCCTGAGCTATTTGTAACCTGGCAGGGACAGTGTCCACTGAGCTATGTCGTGCCGCATGGGTATAGGACAGTGGTCTCCAACCTTTTTGGCAACAGGGACTGGTGCTCCTATGAGAGTCTCATGCCTGATGATCTGAGGTGGAGATGAGGCAGTGATGCTAGCGCTGGGGAGTGGCTGCAAATACAGGTGACACTTCTCTCCCTGGCCTGCCGCTCACCTCCTGCAGTGTGGCCAGTTCCTAACAGGCCACGGCCTGTTACTGGGTTTTGGGGACCCCTGGTGTAGGATATGTCCCTGGCAAAGAGACCCAGAAGCTGGCCTTACATGCCGATGTCAGGAATAGGTCGAGCCAGATGCAGGCACTGCATTCCCTGGCAGGCCTAACGCTGCCTCTGGCCTCACAAGTCTCTACCTCTGTCCCTGGGCCTTGGCAGCCATTCCAGATCTGTAGTTACAGGCTGTGAGGACCTGGGGGAAGAGCTTAAACAAAGTAAGCCTGAGAGCGCATGGCCAAGTTGATGTGGTTCAAGGTTCAAGGTTCAGGGTTCAAGTTGATGGCAGGACGAGACCAAGGCTCTGAAGGCAGATCTCACTGAATCAGCAAGCACGCGGCTACACACCCAAGGGAGCAGCAGGGCATAGCCCCTTCCTTTTAGCCAAAGGTGGGAGTGTACATGTTCATGTGAAAGTGAAGCCTCGCCTGCCGGGTGTCAGGAGCCAGAAAGTGCCAAGCAGGCGGGCGTGAAATACGAATGGGCAGCCACTGTGCGTGGGCGAGCTGCATGTACTGTGGGGCCCTAGAGGTTCACCTCCCAGCCAGTGCACACGTACCGCAGAGCAGCAGTCGCAGGGCAGAGGGGGAAGGACCGGTGAGGAGGTGCTTCTCAGTGCCTGCCACTCTCAGGAGTCCAGCACCAGGGCTGCCACGAGCCATGGCAGATTCAAGGTCCGCAAGCCAGTTCTCAGAAAGCCGTCAGCCCGTCTTTCGCTCGTTGGAGAGGATGTCTCTGGACGTGCACAGTAGTACCTGTCCCTGCGTACAGGTGGGAAGTCGATTTATGGAGAAGGTAGCCTCACCTGTACCTTTGTAGTTAGAGCGCTGCAAGCCTGAGGTTCTGGAGATGCTCTTGTAAGGAGATCACCCCTGGTCAAGAATGGAGAGTGACCGGCACATAGGCTTGGGCTAGGAAGGTAGGCCAGGCAGGAGGTCCAGGCAGGGCTAGTCTGCAGCTGTGTCCGAACACGCTGCCCTTCATAGCACCCCAGCCCTGAGCCCTGCCCTCCCATCTCTGCCTAGAGAGGGGTGTGACCTGTACAGTACTCCACAGTGCATGGTGCCCGAATGGTTAAATCGTCCCCTTCCCCGTGGTCTCCCAGGGGCCTTGTGAGGGCCCAGTGGGATCAGTGAGGTCTGCAGGCTTGGTGGGAAAAACCTTGAACTTCTCCTAGGCATGGGGCCCCACTTCCTGGTCACTTGCCCCAAGGAGGAAGGTGGGGGCTTCAGGGCCCAGGAATATACTCAAAGAGACCACCTGCTATGGAGACCTCTCTACCATCCCCCCAGACAACCAGGAGCCCAGGTAGTGCCCTGGATGCCCTGTGAGGTAGAACCATGGGTGAGGGAGCCTCCTCTGTTTTCCTAAAACTTAGCTAAACTTGTTTGTGGATCACGGGAAGATTTGCATCTGCCTGCGTAACCATATATATTGTCAGAGGAAGGGGAAGAGGACTGTTGAGGTATTTCCTAAGCTGCCGTGGTCCAGCCATGACAGGATCCAGGGGGCCCTGAAGGTGGGCAAGGCATCAGCATGGAGGACAGTCGACTACACAGCTCAGAGGCGGTGTGACACTGTTCCATTTTATTGTGATTTGAGTACAACTTTTATACTTTCTATTTTGGCATTTGATTATACTTTGTGGTTAAGAGAGCAGGGAGTTAAATTTCCATGGTTAAGCAAAGCAGAAAATCTTATAGAGTATATTATTATTCATGATTAATTAGTACATTCTTTTTTCTCAATCATTGGAACAGAACTACCTGATGGAACAATCTAAACTTTTAATTCTTACATCTATTACGTAAGATAAAGTTTGACTTAAGTAAAGGTGATAGAGGTATTCATAACAGCAAATATTGGCTCGTGGGCAGACATTGTTCTTCTTTTTGCCTGAATAAATCTTTCAATTGCTACTTTATTTATGCTGTTTAGTTTAAGCTGAAACTTTCTCATAGCTGTTTGACAGTTTCCTTGGTGCAGTATTGAGGAAAGCATTTTTAAAAATCAGTTTTACAAAGCTGCTTTTGTAAGCTAAGTGTTCGTTCCTTTGTTTTTAAGCACCAAGGAGATCCTGACCCAACCAGCCTTTCTATCAAACCTAAACTACTAATTTTTTATATATCCAGTAGGCCACAAAAGGAGGCCCTTCCATAGTAGGCAGAGGCTTATGAGTAAATTTCTTATCTTTTACTAATTTTTCTACTAAATGCATGGGAATAGGAGTATAAGCTGGTTCTAGCAATTCAGCTTGTTGTATTTATTCATAACATATTTAAGAGGCACATCAAAAGGAATTTCCCTTAATAATTGTTCAAACAAAGGGTTTATGCATTCTGGATAGTCAGGGTAACTGGAGCTGATTCCATACGCAGGGAATTTACCATGTTTTCCTCAGAGCCAATTTTGAAATCCACTTGTACAGCGTCTACACTTACTAGAATCTGTGCTACCCAAATTCCCCCTATTAATAGGATCGTTCCTAAGAAACCAATTATCCCTAAATACATGCCACGTCCTCGTTCTTGACGATGCATTCCTTGAAGCATCTGTCCCCATCTCTGGACCGTGTCACGCAGTAGGGTAGAAAGAGGATGCGGCACTAAGCCTAAACTAATAAGACTTGTTTTCCTTCATAGATTTTCAACAACTTGGAATTTTGAAACAAAGACATATTTCCTTTTTCCCCACCATTTAATGACAATGTTGAAACCACAAACTCCTTTGTCTGCTCAGGAGCCTGCACTTAGATGAACTGCAGTCTGCATTTTGGTGTGCCCCTACTCACTCACCTCCTCTTCATCCTCTGGCAGTTTGTCAAGAATGCTGGCCTCCCCTCCACCCCGCCAGGCCTGCTCCTCCCTGTCCTTCGTGTCTCAGCTCAGATGTCACACCTTAGAGGCCAGGCGGACCCTGAATCAGTGTTGGGCACAGCCTTTTCCTCCTGGCGTTTGCTTATCTGGGTGTTTTCTGGCCACGTTTTCAGCCCTTCCAGATGCTCCAGGAGGGCAGGGCTATGCCTTTCCTGTACACAGCCAGTGCTCCTGGGACGGAGGAAAGGGTGAGTCAGACTGCGGGCAACCACAGAGCCCAGGACAAGGTGCTGAGTCCTGAGGCAGACAGGGGAAGTCACCAGCTCATACCTTCTTTACCTGTCCAGGGTTCTGCCTCTGCCCAGCTGTGAGGTCCTCACCTTTGTGGATCATCTAGACCAGGAATCCCCAACCTTGCTGGCACCGGGGTCTGAAGTGGAGCTGGAGGTGGTGATGCTAGCGCTGGGGAACGGCTGCAAATACAGATGAAGTTTCTCTCGCTGGTCTGCCACTCATCTCCTGCTATGCGGCCCAGTTCCTAACAGTCCACGGGCCAGTAGCAGTCAACGGCCTGGGGTGTGGTGGCTACCTCTGGTCTACATTGGAATGCTTTTTACATATACCTTTTTACCAAATCCTTGCAGGAACCTGGGAGGTACAGGAGGTGGAAACTGAGGCTCGGAGGAGGGGACGGGGGCAGAGCCACTGAGGCACCAATATGGGGGTCATGACAGTCCTGCCCCCACCCTAGTGTCCTGCTTATTCAAGACCTCCGCCCACCTGGCTGTTTAGTGAGGACAGGAGTGCCATTAGGATTCCACCCATCAGTGCACCTAGCTCTGCACTGGCAAGAGTGCCATCGACCTTACAGCATCCGCCATCAGGGATGGAAGCAAAGCAGCACTG
Source organism: Macroglossus sobrinus (assembly GCA_004027375.1). NCBI lineage: Eukaryota > Metazoa > Chordata > Mammalia > Chiroptera > Pteropodidae > Macroglossus > Macroglossus sobrinus. Next base: position 121,938 of record PVKZ01003189.1, read on the forward strand.
TGCATGACCCAGCTGAGGGAATTTCCAGGAGACCAGAGGGAGGTCTGCCCTGCCTCCCACAGCAAGGTCCTGCCTGGGTTTGGCCAAAGTCCAGGGCTTTGGTTCGGTCTTCTCCTTGTGAACAGATACTTTTGTCAGGAGGACAGTCACCGTCGTTGAGTGCGTTGGTTCAGCTCAGTGTTGCTTTGTCCTTATTGCAGGCATGTACATGTTCTCTTCTTTGTGCAGATCCCTCTAACACTCTAGTAACTCACTGCTCTAAAGGAAAGGGAGTGTAAATTGTGTTCATGGTTTACAAAACACCAGCACTCCTGGTGGCGATTGGGCAAGTGGTCAACAGGTAGCCAGAGCCGGCCTTGCCAGGCTACATGTTTCTGTGCCATCTGGAGGCAGTTGAACAGTTCTCACCATGTAATGACTGTCTGGGTCCAGGCAGGCGTGGGATCTAACCCCAGCTCTGCCACTGGCCAGCTCTGTGGCCAGGTTTGATGTTTAACTTCTCTGGGGGCCAGTTTTGTCATCTGCAAATGGGACTATTTGCTTCATATAGGGTGTCTGTGGATGTCAAGGATGACCAGGATAAAGTACTGAAGATTTAGTAAATTAATTAACTCAGCTATTATTGAGCCCCAGTCCTCAAGGGCTCATTTGTGACCCATGTCATTTGTTTTCTCCCAGTAACTCTATCTGGAAGTAATATTATTTCTTTTTCTTTTTCTTTTTTTTTTAAAAAAAGACTTTGTAATTCTGATTCTAAATGACAGTCTTTATACCTGAAATTCAGGAGCTACATGCTCTGTTGGCACTAGTAGAAGAATCCACCTCTGTGTTAGAGTCTGAGTTTAGAGACTTAGGAGTTAGACCCTAGTTCACAAATCCCTGTCCTCGGAGCCTAAGGCACAAGAGAGAAAGTGGGGGGCAGCCCGTGGCCCAAGGGAGCAGGTGAGGGGGCAGCACGTCCCTGAAGGATGCCAGCCAGCTGGCTTTCTGTCTAGGAGGACAAGTGAACATAGAGCTTGCAAAGCTGGCCCCATCTGATGATTCTTTGCAGCCAGTACCCCATTGTAGACAATAGGGATGTTTTATATCCTGTATTACTTCATTTCAGTTATTTAAATCTTGTATGGTCATTACAGGCAGTACAGAAACAGTTACGGAAGAAAATGTTAAAATCACCTACTGGGGCATATGGGTGTTCACTGAACTTTCAACTTTTCTCTAAATTTGAAATTTTTTTATAATGAAATATTAGGAAAAATTCATAATTGGTCACCTTCCAAGTGGGCATGGACCCCTCCCATATCTCCAGTCTTGTAGGCAGCTCTGCTCTTGGCTGCAGGACGCTCTGCTACGTGCCCACAATCCACTTCCACGTCGGCTTGTGAGAGCGAACACTTAGCCAGCATTCTGCAGTAGCTTTGCCACATCTCAGCCCTTTTCCTTAGGGCGAACACCCTCCTGGAATGGAATTACTAGTCGGGCTTCTCATCCATCACAGAAATGTGTGCCCACCCAGCCCTGGACCTCCCGTGGCCTGAGACAGGTTGAAGTCTTGTTTCTGGTCAGAGTCCTGGGTTTTCAGAAAGAGGATCAGGTGCATTCGGCATGGGTTCGGGTCAAACCCACACCCTCGGGGCAGAAAAGTCCCTCTGGCCCCTAATGGGACCTGAGGGAAGGGGGCAGGTCTTCATGGGCAGCAGTTCCTACTTAATGGTGCAGATGCGGGCTCTAGCCTTGGGTCAGTCGCCTCGCCTCTGCGAGTCTAATTTCCACATCACGGATAAAGTTTGAGTGATACAGTAAACCTCCCAGTCAAGACTGCAGACTTCCACTTGCCTCATGATACCCACAGGCAGGTGGCAGGAGGGCAGGGACCGTCCCCCTGATTCCAGCCCTGGAGCAGGGCAGTCCCTGTAGTCCCCATCGCTCAGCCACCTCTCAGTTGTCAGCCACTTGCCCCTGCCCTCCTTGTAAGGACGGAGCACAAAGCTCGTCCATTGCACCTAACAGGACTGTTCCCAAGGCTGTATGTGGTCCATGCGGCAGGGCTCCAGCCACTGCTGGCGCTGTCCTATAAGGACGCAGACTCCTAAAACTTCAGGGCTGGCCACTATTTAACAGCAGTGTTTGGACCCCAAAACAAAACACATTCTCTGTCCACTAGATTTTACATGATTGTGGGCCCCACTAAACCAGTTTACACAAAAATGTCAGTACTGCTAAGGTCACAGAGAGCTTTTAACCCAAGCATGATTACATGCAAGAATGCGTGAAACATGATTAGTTTCGTGGGCTGTCAAGAGTGGCTGCAGCCCATGCAGAGCAGAATTATTTTGTGGCGTGAAGTTTTTGAAGTCCCTTGTTTTATCTTTGAAACCTATGTGAATTTTGCACTCTGTGCCATTACCCATCCAAGCTTGTTTTTCCATCAAATGAACAAGACCCTTTTCAATATAGCTCTGCTTGCACCTTAAGCCTCCACTGCCTCCTGATCAAGTCACAGAAGGCTATGTCTCCAAGTCTCCAGAAAGCCTCCCTGACCCTGCCTATTTGGGAGTGGTGCCTTTGGCCCTCCCACCATTCATGACCTGTTACTGGCCTTGTTGATCCCAGCCCAGAGCACTAGGAGAGCCATACACCGCCTGTGAGCCTGGGGCTCGTCCTCTGTGAAACGGAAGAAATGCCTGCCTCTTGGGCTGTGTCCAGCATGTTGTGAACCTCAGTGACTGTGGCCACTGTTGCTGTTGTGAGGGACCTAAGGTCACTACTAGTTCATATCCTTTGCTGAGCATTGTGGCATGCCTTGAGGCCTTCTGAATGGCAGGGCAGAGGCCACCGGCTTCCTCCTCCCTTCCCCACTCCATTTCCCTCCACCAGATGTTGGTCATTCCTGCTGTGCATCTTCCCGGTTTCCAGATGATAGTCACCGAGCGCACTGAGTTCCCTGTCCAGCTTTGCTGTTGGCAGAAGGATTGGGAGTGTGACACCCCTCCCTGGGCTCTGTGGCCCAGGCCCAGATGGGCTGCACAGGCCCTGTGTGCACTCTGGGCTGAGATTAGCTACCTGCTGAGGACAGCAGGCTCCTACGGCCCCTGCCTAGCACACCTTGGGCAGTGGACGAGCCATCTCAGCAGTCTCTCCTTGCCTGAGGACGTGGCTTGTCTCAGCGCCTGGCAGTGCACTACACCGGCCAGAGTAGAGCTCGCCTTCCGAGAGCAGCCAGTCCATTGGGGCAAGAGATGGGAGAATGAAGACCCTGGACTGGCACATGGTGTCTGCACAGATGGGTGTACACAAAGCTGCAGAGGGGCTACGTCTGGGAGGGCCTTGTACCATATCCTGCTGCTGCCAGTGGACCACGCAGGGCACCGACAGGAGGGTGATGAGCAGCCAGTGGTACTGAATGAAGGCTCACAGGAAGAGCTGTCAGTGGGGCTTCCTTCTCATCCTTCCAGTCATAGTGTGTGCCCTGTTCAGGGTTGACAGTGCCATGAGCTCTATTCCCCATCTACAGGCAGGGTTGTCTGGGCCATTCCTTTGGCCTGTCCCGGCACACAGCAGGAGTGCTGCACGGAGACCCACTCTGGAGGTCAGGGTGCCATGAGCACCCACTAAAGCTGGGATGTGGCTTAGAGATGAGCTCACAGAAAGCGTCAGAAGCTTTTCATCCTGAAAGAGCGTAATTGGAAAAAATTAAGTCTATAAAGCACGTCAAAAAAAAGCAATCATTAATTCCATGAAAAAAAAAAGTTTATATTAAAAAAAATAATAAACCGTACTCCTAGGTTCAGAAGTAAACAGTGGTTTTAGAGACATCATAATGTAAAGTGTTTACTAGTTTAGTAAAAACTTGAGCTTTTTAACTCTGGAGGATGGGTGGGGTGTGGGAAAGGATGTGTAAGGGAATAGGGATACTTATTCTTCATCTACTAAAACAAAGTGAACAGATGATGTTTAAATTAATAAAGCAGGGATGTCAGAAATGTGGTGACATGAGAGACATCCTCGAATCTCTCCCCTTTAAACAACAAGCTGAACAACTGAAACGCGACAAAAACACCCAAACTGCGCACCAGCACATCTGAGCATGGAATCTGCGCATAAGAGCTACCACAGGCCAGAATCCCGGGTGTCGGGTGGTGGACTGGGACAAATAAAAAAGCTGCCTCCCACAGCCACCAGAGCTCCCTGCAGGAGGACGGGGAGGTGAGAAGAAGCGACAAATTCCCTGAACAGCCCTGCCTGGGAATGCAGTGAGTTCCACGCAGCTGACAGCTGGGCCCAATCATCAGAGCAGAAGGCAGAGAAGCAGGACAGGACCTCAGAGAAACAACAGTTAATTTTTACTGGCCCCAGTTGCAAAACCGAGGCTGAGCCGCAGCCCCCAACCCCCAACTCACAGGGCCCCTCCCGCATACCCTTCAAGACCAATCATTGCAGAGCCCCAAGGGAATATGAGCAAATGCTGCAGACTGTCACTGACACTGACAGGGACTGAAACTGAAGGTAGCGAGCATGATTAAATATCTAAAGAAAATGAGGCATTCTTTAGACTTTATATAAAGCAGGGATGCAAGAGGCTTAGACGCCACCTGCTGGAAACCAAAAGAAAAGCGCCTTCTTTGCAGCAGGCTAAAGAGAGCCCTTTATATAATAAATCTCTTTGGAAAAACAGAAGAGTACACTTTCATTCATGTTCAGGTGGAGAAAGAGTCCATTAAACACCATGAACAACCACGGTGACAAGGCATCTTAGAAAGAAATAGAAATATCTCCAAAAATAAGTTTACAGACATAGAAATATGTGACTCAGATGGCAGAGAATTCAGGATGATACTTGTGAAAAAATTCAGTGAGATTCAAAATGGTCATATCAACAATTTCAGGAATTTAAAAAACAACTAGATGAGCAGAGCAAGGAGATTGAAACGCTCAAAAAACGAATAGATCTGGAGATAAAGCGCAAACTGCAAGAGTTGAAAAATGAAATAGCAAACTTGGGAAATAGAGTTGAACAAAATGGATATCGAAGACTGAAATCTAGAAGGAAGAAGAGAGAAACCGAAGAATGAAAAATAATAAAAGAGAAATACAAGAACTAGCTGATACCGTCAGGAGAAGAGACATAAGAATAATGAGCATTATCAACGGCGAGGAAAAGGAGCAGGGATTAGAAAGCATTTTCAGACAAATAGTAGATGAGAATTTCCCAAATCTAAGGAATGAGCTGGAGTTTGGAATTCAAGAAGTCAACAGAAATCCAATTATCTCAACCTAAAAAAGGCCTTCTCCAAAACACATTGTATTAACATTATCAAAAATCAACAACAAAGAGAATTCTCAGGGCAGCCAGAGAAAAGAAAATGGTAATTTATAAAGGAAAACCCATTAGATTATCATTGGACTTCTCAATGAAGAACTGACAAGCCAGAAAGGAATGGAATCCAATATTTAAAGTATTAAGTGAAAGGAACTACTAGCCTAGAATAATATATCCAGCTAAGCTCTTCATTAGATATGAAAGAGAAATTAAGACCTTTCCAGACCTACAAAAATTGAGGGAATTCTCCACTATGAGGCCTGCACTATAGGAAATACTGAAAGTGGTCAACTTACCTAAAACAAAATTACAAAGAATACATAATTAGGAATAAAGTGACGATCAGGCAAATAGAAGCAGAGGAGTGCAATCCTTACTAAGCTTAAATAATAAGAGAATTGCTATAGCAAGATAGTAATGAACATTCAGCATACGTAGGGACAAATTGAGATAACAGTGACTGAAAAAGGTAGGATTGAAAAATCCAAATTCGCAAAGGGAAATGGACATAAAGCACATTCAGAAGAAAAAAGACGACTGTATATAAAACAAGAACCACCAGAGGGAAAATCCACAAAAGCCAACCAAAAGAAAGAAAACAAACACAAGACAAAGGAAGTAATGACAACACCAAGCTACAAGAAAGCAAAAAATAAAATGGCTATATGAAGACATCATATTTCGATAACCACCCTAAATGTAAATGGACTGAACTCACCAATAAAAAGGCACAGAATTGCAAAATGGATCACAAAACAAAACCCAACCATATGCTGCCTCCAGGAGACACATCTCAGCTCCAAAGACAAATATAGACTCAAAGTGAAAGGGTGGAAAATGACATTTCAAGCAAATGGCATTAAGAGAAAAGCGAGCATAGCGGTACTAAAATCGGACAAAACAGACTTCAAAATAAAAAAAGGTAAAGAAAGATACTGAGGGACATTTTATAATGAGAAAGGGAATCATGCACCAAGAAGACATAACACTTATTAATATCTATGCTCCCAATCAGGGAGCCCTGAAATATGTAAAGTAATTACTAACAGAACTAAAGAAGAAACAGACCAAAGCACTATTGTAGTAGGGGACCTAAATACCCCACTGTTGAATATGGACAGATCATCCAAACAGAAAATGAATAAGGAAATGACATTCTTAAATGACACATTGTATCAACTGGACATAATTGACAGGTACAGAGCCTTCCACCCTTAAACAGCTGCTTATACATTCTTATTAGTACACATGGAACATTCTCAAGAATTGACCATGTACTGGGACACAGAGATAGCCTCAACAAATGTAAGAGGGTTGAACTCATACCAACCATATTCTCTGATCATAATGCTTTGAAACTGGAGATCAACTGTAAAATGAAAGTAGAAAGTACTACAAATACGTGGAGATTAAACAACATGCTACTGAGGAATAACTGGATCAGAGAAGAAATAAAAAGATCAAGAAATACATAGAAATGAATGATGATGATAGTAAAACATATAAAAGCTTTTGAAATATGGTAAAAGCAGTCATAAGAAGAAAGTTCATATCATTATAGGCCTACCTCCAAAAACAAGAATGAGCCCAAATAACCTAATGCTACAGCTTAAAAAACTAGAAAAAGAAGGACAAATGAAGCCTAAAGTCAGCAGAAGAAAAAAAAATAATCAAAATTAGAGCAGAAATAAATGAAGTTGAAAGCAAGAAAAAAAACAATAGAAAAATAAATGCAACAAAGAGCTGGTTCTTTGAGAAGGTTAATAAAATTAAACTCCTGGCTAGACTCACTGAAAAAAAAAAAAAAAGAAAGGACACAAATTCTGGGACGAAAGGGGGAATTATGACAGACAATGCAGAAATACAAAGGATCATACAAGAATACTATGAAAAAGTATGTAACACCGACTTTAATAACCTAGAAGAAATGGACCAGTACTTAGAAAAATACAATCTTCCTAGACTGAATCAAGAAGATCAGGAAAATCTAAATAGACCAATCAGCACTATGGGAATTGAAACAATCATCAAAAACTTACCAAAAAGTAAAACTCCAGGACCAGATGGCTTTGCCAGCGAATTCTACCAAACATTCAAAGAAGATTTAATACCTATTCTCCTCAAGCTCTTTCAAAAAATTGGAGAGGAGGCAATACTTCCCAACCCATTTTTTGAGACCAACATTACTGTGATACCAAAACCTAATAAAAATAACAAAAAAAGAAAACTACAGATGAATATCTCTCATAAACAAAGATGCAAAAATCTTAAATAAGATACTGTTGAACCGAATACAGCAACATATTAAAAAGATTATACACCATTATCAAGGTCAAATGGGCTTTATACCAGGGGCACAGAGATGGTTCAACATCTACAAATTGATTAATGTGATACATAAATTAAAAAATAAAAATCATATGATCATATCAATAGATGCAGAAAAAGCCTTTGACAAGATACAGCGTCCATTTATGATCAAAACACTTAACAGAATCGGTATAGAAGGAAAGTACCTTAAGATAATAAAGGCCATCTATGACAAACCCTCAGCCAACATTATACTTAATAGTGAAAAACTAAAATCCTTCTCTCTAACAGCAGGAACAAGGCAAGGCTGTCCACTGTCGCCATTGTTATTCAATATATCATTGGAGGTCCTAGTGAGTGCAATCAGACAAGAGAAAGACATAAAAGGCATCCAAATAGGAAACAAGTCAAACTGCCACTATTTGTGGATGACATGATTCTCTACATGGAAAACCCTAAAGACTCTACAAGAACACTACTAGAAATAATAAGCAAGTACAGTAAAGTTTCTGGATATAAAATCATGTTCAAAAATCTGTAGCATTCCTATACTCTAATAATATAAAGTGTCAGAAAAAGAAGTAGAAAAAATAATTCCTTTTGCAATTGCAACAGAAAGAATAGAATACCTAGGAATATAAGAAAACATGAGAAGGACCTCTATAATGAAAACTATAAGACCCTGTTAAAAGAAATTGAAGCTATGAAGAAATGGATAAATATTTTATGTTTTTGGATTGGAAAAATCAACAGTTAAAATGACTTTATTACCTAAAACATTATACATTTTTAATGCAGTCCCCATCAAAATTCTATTGGCTTTTTTTCAAGAAATAGAACAAAAAATCATCAGATTTATATGGAAGCACAAAAAACTCAGAATTGCCAGAGCCATCCTGAGAAGAATGAGACTGGAGGCATCACTCTGCCCGACTTCAAATTATGATACAAAGCAGCAATAATCAAAACGGCATAGTATTGGCAGCAAAACAGACACACGGACCAGTGAAAAAGAAGAGTCCAGAAGTAAATCCATATTCATATGGGCAAATAATTTTTGACAAGACAAAAACATACAGTGGAGAAAGGAAAGCCTCTTCAATAAGTGGTGCTGGGATAACTGGAAAGCCACCTGCAAAAGAATGAAACTAGACTGTTGTCTATCACCACACACCAAAATTAACTAAAAATGGATTAAGGGCCTGAAGATAAGACCTGAAACAATAAAATGCATAGAAGAAAACATAGGAACTAAAATCAAGGACCTTGGACTTAAAGAGGATTTTATGTTTTGATCTGAAAGGCAAGGAAAGTAAAAGCTGAAATAAATTAATGGAACTACATGAAACTAAAAAGCTTCTGCTCGGCAAAAGAAATCAAGGTAAAGAGACAACTGTCCAAATGGTAAAACATATTTGCAAGCAACACCTCCAATAATGGTCTAATATCCAAAATATACAAAGAAGTCATATGACTCAATAACAAAAAAAAAAAGACAAACGATGCAATCAAAAAATGAACAGAGGACCTGAACAGACAGTTCTTCATAGAGGACATACACATCGCCACACATATATGAAAAGATGCTCAACATTGCTAGCTATTACGGAAATGCAAATCAAAACCACAGATGCCATCTCCCACCTGTTAGAATAGCTATAATCAATAGGACATGTAACAACAAATTCCAGAGAGTATGCAAAGAAATAGGAACCCTCACACCCTGCTAGTGGGACTGCAAATATGGAGATTCTTCAGAAAATTAAGAATTGATCTACCATATGATCCAGCAGTTCCTCTCCTGGGACTTGAAAACCCATATCCAAAAAGATATTTGCACACCGATGTTCATACAGCATTATTCATGGTGGCCAGGACATGGATACAACCGAAGTGTCCTACTGTAGATAAATGGCTAAAGAATCTGTGGTCCATATTTACAGTGGAATATTACTCAGCCATAAGAGATGAAATATTGCTGTTTGCAACAATATAGATGGACCTTGGAATAATCATAGTAAGTGAAATAAGCCAGACAGAAAAAAGTTGAAAATCAATATGATAATCAGTTATATGTGGGATATAAACCTAAAAGCAACAAATGAACAAGACAGACAAACAGACTCATGGACATGGACTATGGACTAGTGGTTACCAGAGGGGAGGAGGGAGGTTAGATGGGAAAAATTTAAATCATTTTTTCAATTAAATAAATAAATTTTAAAAAATAAGAAGTAGCATTCACTATGTGTTGTTTAGTAATATGGAGGTTAATGCATGAAGAATATTGAGATGATCAGGTGGGTCTTTGCAGAGTTTACAAAGCACATATATTGGTGTTTTAATATAAATAAACCAAGTGCAAACCGATGGAAGTATTTGTCTTTAAGTATAAATTATTTTAATAAAAGGAGACTAGCTAAAAATGTATGGAGAGATGCTATACTTCATTAGTCATTGAGGAAATGTCACCTTAAGCCACAATGTGATACCCACTAGAGTGGCAGACCAGAAAGGGGCAGTGCCAGCTTGCCACAGCTTCTCATGGGATGTGAATTGGAAACAGTCATCATGGGGTGTCTTTGCTGGAAAGCCAAAGTTACACATCCAGGGAGCCTTGTCTGTGTGCACTGGGTGATACAGACAAGAGTGTAGCACATTGCTGGTGGCACCCCAATACCTGCCATAGTGGCATGTGCACACTAATGGTGGTATAGTGTTCCAGTGGAGCACCATTAAGCAATAAAAATGAATTAACTATAGCCACTCACAACAACTCGGGTAAAGTCAATGAAGAGGATGTTGCAGGAAAAAAAGTAAATTAAGAAAATTTAACAGTACAATGGTACTGTTGTCAGTTGCCAAAAATAAAACCAAAGAAAATACTATTTAGATACATATATTGAAATTACTTCTTAAAAAGGCGATGAGGTGATCCTCGCAAACACTCAAGTCAGAGGCTAGCCCTGGAGTTTTGGGGTGGCAGGAAACCAGGAATAATACTAGTTCCTGGTGGCTTCCATTATGTTTGTAAGGCAGGCAGTGAGGCCACAGATGTTTATTTTCAGGCTTTATTTCTTACGCTCTTTTGTATGTCCCAAACACTTCATGATGAGGAAAAGTTTTTGGTTTTACAAACAAAACCAAGATTATCTAGAGCAGTATGAGAAGCCCCAGCTAGGCGTGCAAGTGAACCAGACTTCTTGCTGACCTGAGAAACTTGGATCCCCCAATTGGAAGGATCCATCCTACCTCTGCTCTGATGCTCCCTCTGCCTGCAGCACCACTGCCCGCAATGCTGCTTTCTTTCTTCAGCTTCCCCCTCTTGCTTCTCTCCCCTCTTTCTGGAAACATCGGTTAGCACTTGGACAACTTGGATGGACAGATCCTGTTGGAGAGTGATAAGTAGTAAACTACCCGTTTTGTGGGAGGCCCCAGATGTCAGTGTAGGAGGAAATATACTCTGGGGCAGGAACCCTCCAGTTTCCTGTGGCGTGGGGATGGGCAAGATTAGAATAAGCCTGGTGGCTGGGGACACCTTTGAATGCACAGACGGTGGTTTTGCCCCCTGCCCAGTTCCTCGTATCTCTGAGTTGTAAGCACCTCCAGAGAATGCACATAGGTCTCATGCTGGACAGAGACCTGCCTGGATATGGGGCTTGTTCACCTGGGGACTCCTCTTCCTCACACCACACCACACCACTGTGCCCTCTGCTCACTTCTGATCAGTGCCCTCGCTCCTTCTGTTGGTAGACGATGAACCAGACATAAATAGCCAGCATGTCTGGTGATGTGTCTATTGGGCAAAAGAACCAAGTCAGGGAGACGGGAATGGGGGCTTCTGGGCACAGGGTGGCCAGGGCACAGACCTGCAGCTGCAGGTCCCTGCTGTATCGCAGCGGCAGAGTAAGCAAGGGTCACAGCAGACGAGGTGAGTGGAGGTGGGGGTCGGACGCATGAGCTCCCGGGGGACCGTCAGTGCAGTGTGTGTCAGCGCTGAGCTGATGGAGAAGGGAAGGTTTCGGTAGTGAGACTCCCAGTTGGAAGAATGCACGAGGGGCCGACATGAATGAAACAGCAGGCACCAACTTTATTGTGGGGAATGCGCTTCTGTTGCGGGGAGCACAGTTCAGTTGCAGGGAACACGCTTCTCCTCCAGCTCTGTCGGGAACACATGGGCCCCGCATATATCAGAGTACAGTAGTGGCACTCAGCCACAAGTGAGCGTGTATACAATAAGCTGAATCATGTTTACATATTTTAGGCACAGGCGCCCTACTACCCTAATGTAACATTCTAAATCCAGGGTTGTATTTCTAGCCGTGAGCTTGGACCTGGGACCTGGGACCTGGGACCCACACCATGTGTGTGCCAGCGGCATCCTGGCAGGAACAGAGCAGGAAGTGGGCAGTGGCCCAGGACTGCTGCCCCATGAGCAGGTTGAGTCTGCCTGGGCTCTGTCTCTACCCTAGGCCATGTCTGGGGGACAGAATTAAGGGCCTAGGGCAGAGCAATGTCCTAAGCAGAGAATGCTCATCCTAACTCCTCCCAGGCACCCCAGCCATGGGCAGGCTCCAGCACCATTCCGGCAGGGCTAGTATCTGGGAATTCAGCGGGGAGTGAGTCCACCTAACTTAGGACCCATGTGGTGTACAGGGAGTTGTGGGGTCAGCGTGAGGCCCAGCCCAGGGGCTCAGACAGCCTCTCTGGCTCCACCTTCTGTGACCCCTCAGTGACCCCACCTCTGAGACCTTAAGCCCTCAAACACCAAGACCTCTGACAAAATCATTTCAATTGTCTAACCAGGCACAGGGCACCTCTTATTATGGGGCTTCTAGTCGGCCAGCAGGTCATACCATCTCTGGGCTATGAACAAAGGAATCTGGGAAACAGGTGGCCTGCCCCCTCAGGCAGGGCTCCCCTTGGTCCTGACTCTCGAGGGCCTGGCTATAGGTCACTGGGTGACCTTTACTCTCCGAGCTGACATCCATACAACAGCCCAGGGCTTCTGGGAGGTCCAGCCTGGTCTCCCCAGGGCCTTCAGGCACCACACTGGGACTGGTTAGCAGTCTTTCTCCAGTGCACAGGGGTCTGTGAGGGTCCTGGCACAGCTGGGGCTGTGCCAAGCCCACCCCTCATGGTGGGGTGGTGGCAAGTGCTGACTCGGGGCCTCAGGCTGAAGCAACTGCAGGAGGACTGCAAACTGCTGGCAGACGCCAGGGAGGAAGCGCCACTGGACGTGCTATGTCCTTGCACTCAGGTCACCTTTGGGACCAAGTTGAGCCCCATGTGGCCTTGGTCAGGGTTTGTCAGCCAACATATCACACTCTGGTTTTCTTTGTCCAGGAGAAACTGCCACATTCGCCTGTTTCTGTGGGGGAGGTCTTCGTAGCCCTGCTTCCGATGGGGCCTGAGGGGAGAGTGCAGGACCCAGCTGGGCATGGCAGTGGACACAGTAGGTGCCATCAGGTTGCACTTGGAGCTTGTTTATGCGTATGTTTCTAGGCAATTTCTACGTCTTTTGCTGTGTCTGTCTGTCTGTCTGTCTTGGCCTCCTTAAAAGCAGTTGTGGTGGTCAGGATTTATAAATACCTTATACTTGGTCTGTAGGAAGTTGACCCTTGGATGAATTGACCTCCCTGGTCCTGGCCACATTTAAGGGCTTCCTGTGGCCAGAGGCCACCAAACCAGGCTCTGCAGAGAGGAGCCTGTCCTCCACACTCATCCCCTAGCATTGAAGCCACCGAAGGCTTCTAGGCAGGTGCTTAACCTATTGGGACTTGGTGACCTCCACTGAAGGCTAAAGGTGCATTGTGAGGTGACTGCCCTGAGCTACTTCTTCAGTCTTGTCCCCAGAGAGGCACTATGGCCCTGTGTAGTGCACACACAGAAGCCAGCTCCCTGCCTACTCACTCCCTACCATAGGCTGAGATGAGAAGTCACTGTGAAGTCACCACTGTGACAAAGGTTCCAGAAGGAGCTGTGTCTGCAGCATGATGCTTCTGTAGGAGGTGGCATTGGCTAAGATCTAGAGGATGAGCCAAAGTCAACAGATGAAATAAAAGGGAAGAGGACACTGCCATGCAGGGGCCCTGGGGTATCTTCAGGAGCCAGCAGGAGGGTTGAGAGGAGGTCCCAGTAGTCACAGGGTGGTTGGGAGGTCACAGGTGGACCTTTATTCTTCTCCCAAGGGTGGCAAGAGCCACTGAAGTACGCAGGTGTGTTCTACAGGAGCCAAGGGTTCAGATTCGGGCCATAAGCTACGCCCTCTGGAGGGGCTAGAACACGAGCTACAGCAGAGGCCAGGAGCAAGTAGTCACCGCCAGGGCTGGGTTGCAGCGTGTGGGGAGGGGCCATCAGGCTTACCCCTTGGCCTAGCCCAGACAGCAGCTGGGAAAGTAGAGCCAGGACCTGAGGTGGAGAGCACAGGTTTCAGGGTGGAAAATCAAAGACGGAAAAACTTAGGCTTCAGGGAGGGGTCAGGAGTCAAGATACCGTACATCTTGGTCTTTACTCTCTGCTAAGAAAGAAGTTCTAACTCCTTCCCTCAGCCTTCAGAGGGCCCTCATCCCCTGGGGTGCCCTCTGTCCAGACCCTATTCCCACTGTCTGCGGGAGCCTCTCAATAGTAGGGCCTAGGTCTGCCTTGCCCAGCCCCCAGTGGCCCAGTGCCAGCCCTGAGTGCCACAGGGACTGGACTGTCCAGTGACTGACAGCTGCCCTGTCTCTTCCTCAGCAGTCTGCCCATAGCAACACCAGTCTTCCCTGTGTCCCCTAGAGCCATCAGCTAGCTGCCTCTCCTGCCTGGGCCCTCCTGGGGGGCCCCCTCCCCTTAAAGGAGGTGCTTTAGAACTGTGGTTTTTCGGATGTGCCTCCTTTAGGCTGGAGTGATCTCCGTTGGTACCCTGCGACCTTTGCCCTTGCCTGTTACCATGCCCAACCCACAGGTTCCCCTTATCCCTGGTCAGTTCAGGGCAATGCCTATAGACCCCATAAAGTACTTCATGCCCCTGAGGCTCTCCCAGAGGGCAGTGTAAGGGGTGGTGGATCTTACTGGGCAGTGTGGGTATACTTCTGTGTTGCCTTCTGGGTTGTGCTGGGGATGAGGGAAGGTCCAGCCTGAATCTTCTCTCTCCAAGAGTGGTGTGTGTGGCCAAATGGGCTCCTGCTGCCCACTCTCAAAGACATGCCAGGCAGGCCTGGCGCCCATCCCTCCATGCACAGTCAGCCAGCTCTGCCAGCCCTGGAGGAGGGGCCTCCAAGAATAGCTGCCAGCCCCCCCACACACACACACACCAGGCCTGTCAAGAACATCTGACAGCCACCCCGTGGCTCACGGTGTCCCTGGTGCCATGCAGCCAGTCATAGCATGCCCCGCAGGGCTGTGAATCAGAGCCTGTCACAAGAGTGGGAAAGGGGCAGAGCCTTCCTGAGTCATTTCTTCCATGGTACAGACACTCCCTTATGTACAGTGGAAGGGTGGCATCTTGGGAGATGCCTGGCTCTGGGGAACAGTACAAGTCACAAATGATAGCTCACCAGGGGTCCTGGGCTGGGGGTCTGTGGTGCCCCCACCCTGCTGGGCCTTGCTGGAGACCGGGGTGCGGTGTGCCCTGAAGGAGGCCACTGAGTGCCTTATGTTGAGTGGCCCCTCGGGCAATCCCGAGCCTGCCGCTGAACAGCTCTTTAAATCGCTGGTTCCGGGCGGCATAGCCTCTGAGGCCATCCTGCTTCGCCCCCAGCAAAGCAAGGCCAGGTACAAGTTATGAGCAAGCAGGAAGGCACGCCTGGGGCTCATGGGCAAGCCCCCAGAGGACCTTGGACTTTGGGGAGGGCATAAGGCTGGGCACTGCAGGGTGCTGAAATGGTCATCCTGTAGCCATGATGGCGGTTGGGTTTCTCATGTAGAATTAGCCATTTTGATCTCAAAATCACAGGTGAAGCCACTTGTCCGGGCTACCACAGTGTAGACCCTGAGCAGCTCGACTTGGGATTCCAGCCCCTTCCTTCTTCCCTCCCACAAGGAAGCCTGCACCTGCCGACCGCCTTGCACCCTCACCTTACCCCGTGTCCCCGTCTCATTGCAGGAAGTTCTACTACATCACCCTGCTGCGGGACCCCGTGTCACGCTACCTGAGTGAGTGGCGGCACGTGCAGCGGGGGGCCACGTGGAAAACGTCCCTGCACATGTGCGATGGGCGCACACCCACGCCCGAGGAGCTGCCGCCGTGCTACGAGGGCACGGACTGGTCGGGCTGCACGCTGCAGGAGTTCATGGACTGCCCCTACAACCTAGCCAACAACCGCCAGGTGCGCATGCTGGCCGACCTGAGCCTGGTGGGCTGCTACAACCTGTCCTTCATCCCCGAGGGCAAGCGGGCCCAGCTGCTGCTGGAGAGCGCCAAGAAGAACCTGCGGGGCATGGCCTTCTTCGGGCTGACGGAGTTCCAGCGCAAGACGCAGTACCTGTTCGAGCGGACGTTCAACCTCAAGTTCATCCGGCCCTTCATGCAGTACAACAGCACGAGAGCAGGTGGCGTGGAGGTGGACGAGGACACTATTCGGCGTATCGAGGAGCTCAACGAGCTGGACATGCAGCTCTACGACTATGCCAAGGACCTCTTCCAGCAGCGCTACCAGTACAAGCGGCAGCTGGAGCGCCGGGAGCAGCGCCTCAGGAGCCGCGAGGAGCGCCTGCTTCACCGCGCCAAGGAGACGCTGCCTCGGGACGGCACCGAGGAGCCAGGCCGGGTGCCCACCGAGGACTACATGAGCCACATCATCGAGAAGTGGTAGTGGCAGCCCTGTGGGGAGGGCCCCGCAGAGGCAGTCGGGAGAGGGCCGGCGAAGGCACACACTCACGGGCCCCCCCAGAACTCGTGGGAGGAGAGTCCCAGCCCGCTCACCAGAGGGCAGGGGCATCCAGCACGAAGACCAGGGAGTGTGGGGAGTGGCGGCCCGCTGGGGCCACTCGTTCCCACTGGGTTCCCGCTCGTTCTCCTGGGCCGGAGTTCTGAGAAGCCACCTTGTGCTGCCCCCTGGCTCGGATGAGAGCGTACTTGAAAGACACCCCTGTCACGCCTGCACAGGCCAGGGGCAGGTGGTGTTCCTCTTCCGTGGGCCCCCGTCTCACTGTCACAGCAGCCCAAAGTTTGAAGAAAAGGACGGTAGAGCTGAGTGGGGAGTGGCTCAGCCAGACCAGGAATGTATCCCTCTCCCACTATGCACATACCCGCTCCCCTGACAACCCCCGCAACCCCGCACAGGCCCGTGGGGGTTCCCTCGGCTCGGGCCATCTCAGCGGCCTCTCAGCAATCCCCAGCCCCCTTGCCCCAGGCCTTTATGAAGCCCCCTACCTGGGGGCGTGGGCAGCCATGTGAGGTATTGTCAGGAATGGAGCCCCACACTTGCCTGTCTTCAGTGTCACGGGCCATTCGTCGTGCGAAGCCAGGAAGACTCTGGGCCAGCCGTCGGGAAGCCCCCTCCCCTCTCTGACTTCCTGCTTTGCTTCAGGAGATCAGAGCACACCACCTGCCCCTTCCGTTCCATTTTCTAGTCCTCAGGCTGAGAAGCCTGTGGAGAGATGGTGCCCCATGGGACTTTTTAGTAGAATGCCCCTGCCCCAAGCCCATCACTTGGACATTTATTCAGGGCTCATTCTCCACTGTTCCCACCACCCCATGTATAAAAGTCCAGTTAAGTCTCATGGTGGAAGGACGGCAGACCACAGCTGCTGCCAGTGAGCCATACCTCTGGGCTGTGGCGCTTCTGGATGGCCAGGGAAGGGGACTTAGGCTTTCAGGTTCTCAGCTATGGTTGGAAGAAACGGCTCTGGACAGCTCCCTGGCACCTAGATTCACAGCCTTGCCCCTCCCCGGGCTCCCCCTGAGTTTCCCTGCCTTAGCCCCCACTCCCCACAGGCAGGTCCAGCCCTGTTTCCAGCAGCCCTGGCGGGTGGAGAAGCCATGTTCCACATCTGTTGTAGACACTTTCCCCATACACTGTCTCCTGTACTAAAGGAGGCCAGGCTAGTGTCTCATCTGGGTATGCCCTCCCCAAATGAAGCCCAAGACTTGGGTTCTGGGGAGCTGAATGTGAGCCCCACATTGGGGTGGATGGGTACCCCATCTCTCTAGAAAAGGAAGCACATGTGTCCAGAGGCCGCAGGCCTGCTTCAAAGAGAGCAGTGAGGGCCATGGGCCACCTGGTGAGGGGCTGGCAAGGACAGCAGCCTCACAGGCAGGTCCGACCAGTGGGGTTCCCCACCCCAGGTTCCTCTACCACCCCAGCTGTCCCCCCAGGGGATGAGGAGTTAGGGGAGCAAGGAACCTTCCACAGCTCAGGAAAAGCTAGGTTGTGTCCAGTGAGGTAACTGAGAGGAAGCAGCTTCAGTCTGTGCTAGGCTGGCACAAAGGCCCCACCCTCCAGCTTCCTACACTGGCCGCTTCATCTCGTAGTCCAAGGGCAGAGAAGTCAGCAGGCCGGAGTGGGCACATCATGCTGCAGTGGCCAAAACCCAGGTAATTTAATGGCTCTGTTAAAGGGCAGTGAAGGACACCTTGGGGGCCTAGGGCATCTGCTCGGACACTCTGCATCTGCGGCAGGAGTGCCCTAGGGAGGAGAGTGATGTGTTCATAAGAGCTCTGGGGGCTCGTGGGCTCCCATCAGGAGGTGGTCACCTCCGGGGCCTAAATGGAGAGCTCAGGTCCCTTCTTCCTGAGGCCTGGCTCAAGACGTCTCCTTGTGGCCGGCTTCCTGGGTATGCAGGTTTACGCGTTGGATCTGTTCTGTACTTTTGGGGATGTTTTGACCTACAGCCCTTTATCCCAGTTCACACAGAAACATGGGTCTCCCAGTTTCTTTGCTTCTTCTAGAAAGCAGTCCTCAGGCCAGCACTCAGGCTGAGGTGCCCCACTGGTCCTACCGGTCTCCAGCCTGACAGCTCCACTTAGACCACCTGCTTTGGGGTCAAGGTTCCTTGTGCCTACAGCATCTCTCTCCTCTGATGAACTCCAGAGACGGGACAGGGCCGCCCTGCCCAGGGGCTCTCCCCAGGCTGAGAGGACCACTCACTCCCCACACAGGCCTGCAGTGTCCTCTCCTGGAGGAGGAAGCAGGGATGACAGAATTGCCCGAGCAGTGAGTCTGTGAACTTTCTGGGAACTGGAAGTGTTTAACTTGAACCCAGGAGCATTTAAAGCTTTATTTATTTATAGCTTCTTCTTTAAAAGAAAAAATGTTGGGAAGAATTTTTTTTTTTGGTTATTCCTACGAAAAATGAGTTGATGGAAAAGCAAGTCGTAATCATCTAATTGTTTTTTTGTCTAGGGCAAGAGTGAATGTTAGCAGATGAAATAAACCCTGGAAAAGAACCTCTGGTGTGCTGTGGTCTGTGCTGACATAGTCCACCCCGCGGGGCGTGGCAGGGACTTCCTCGTTTGATTTTCAAAGTGAGCATCTGTGAGCGCAGGACTGGTGCAGAAGCAGAGAGACTTCCCTCAGGTGCAGGTGGCCCCGTGAAGGAGAAGTTAACATGTTGTTTCACTAAATACTTCCTGAAGCTAAAATGATTATCACTGCTACAAAGAATAACTTATGAAGTATTAACTGCAGTACTTGAAAAAACCCAGCTGGAAGGGTGAGAGAAATGCAAACATGTGCTTGCTTTCCTGGGGACCTCTTTCCCTCCACTTTTAAGAGGTTCAGACTTCAAGGTGTCCTCCCCCTTCCCAGAATATCAAGTATCCACTTAGAAGAAAGAATTGGGAGGAGAAGCCAGGTATCTGAGGTTTCCAACCTACTCTGCCTACAGAGAAGGCAAAAGGCAGGCCCCCCAGGCAAACGAAGGGCAGAGCCGAAACCCAGGAGACAGCGGTCACAGCCAGTGCCCACGAAGCCCCAGCTCCTGGTCAGCTGATGTGTCACTCTTACATGGGACAGACATGGCTGGCCCTTCAACCCTACTCTCAGGTCCAAATCCAGACAATACTCTTGACCATCCGGTTCCCAAGGGAGCATCCCTTTTTAATGACAAAGCAGAGTCTTGCAAGCGGGGAGCAGAGGCAGATCCCAAGGGGAACCCCAGTGTAGAGAGACCTGCTCAGAGACCACTCCAGGAACATTTCATCGGAAGCCCGTGTCCTGCCCTTCCCTGAGGAACCTGTGATGGCAGTGCCCTCCACCTTCGGGGGTCTCCTGCTCTGCGGGGCCACTGTGTGGTCAGACGGGCGATACCGGTCCTGAGAACACTTCCCTCCAAGGGAGGGTTTTCATTCTCCTGCCTGTATTAAGTGGACGGCCACTTCCAGGTGTCCTGAGCCTGAGACCCAGGAAGCTCCCATTCCCAGCCTGGCTCCTCTGCCCCTGCAGTCGGTGTAGCCTCCCCTGTGTCGTCCCAGCCTGTGGCCCACCCCCTCTCCCCACAGGGCCCTCTGGCCTCTCACACTGTGAGCAAGCCTGCCTGCTCCTTGGCTCTCTGGGTTCAGACAGTACCCCTATCTCCGTGTCCTACCCCCTGCTCCCCTTGCTCTCCCCTCATGCCCAAAATTTCAGGTGTGACCAGCAGCTGCCATGTCCTGGCCTGGGCCTGTTGCCTGCACGCTTTCCCTGGAGCCTCACTCCCAAAACGTTGGGGCCAGTGCTCGTCCTCACATGGTGCTCTGTACCTGGTTCGCTTCTCTTCCTGTGGGAAATAGCCCTGCTCTGCCCCACCTGGGGGTGGTCCCCTCTGCTATGGCGCAGAGAGGAGTCGGTCCTCTGGCCCTCGTGCTCCCAGCCTAGAGCACTTGGCTCCCTGGGGGCCGGTGGCCAACCCCAAGGAGAGGGAAGCCCATAGTCCCCTCCAGAAGCACGTGCGTCCCTGGTCTTGGCGACCTCCAAAACCAGGAGGCCTTGGGAGGACACTGCATATTTTGATGCTGTGGGGACCCTTCGCTCAGCACCCTTTCTGGCTGACCAGGTCCACTCCCCACAATCTTCTGCTCCGGTGAACCAGGGTAGAACCCCGAGCCCCCTTGACAAGGCCTGGGTTAGAGAGAGCTTCGCCTCAGGGTCCAAGGAGCCCATTGCTGCAGGGAGCCAGGTGTGGCTCCCTGCCATGCTACAGCCAGAGAAAGCTCTCAGGACAGCTTCGTTGTCAGATCGGGGTCTGGATTTCAGGCCCGGGTAGAGCACACCTCGTGCTATGCCTTCTTTTCTGTTTCCAGCCCTGCCTCAGACAAGCTGCTGGGAGAGGGCTCGTTAAGAGCAGAGTCTTGGCCCTCCCCGTGACCAGCTCAGTGACATCCACCGTGCTGCCTCCCGGTAAAGCAGAGCCACATGGGCCCCAGCCTCTCCTACGGACACACCTAAGCACTATCCTCTTTTTCCCCTTTTTCCCCTCAGAAGACTTGGACAGCTTTATAGGTACCGCTTCTGCCATCTGTCCCCCAGCTATCCCCACCTGGTCAGCACCATCTTGTTTCCTGCCCTTAGGAGTTGGGAGGGTCACCCGCCCTGCCTTCTTTCCTGCACAGTGAGTACAGAAGGCCGTCCAGGCCCCACAGCTGCCGGGCCTCCTGCTCATTCCCAGCCCAGTCCCCTCAGGCCTGAGGCCTTCTCAGCCGGGGCCTCAGGCTTCAGGGAGGATCTGGGTTCCTGGGCAGGCCCGGCAGAGGGGTCTGGATTTACACAGCTCCGACCTAGACTTGCTTCAGAACATGCCCTTTATAAAGGAAAAAAAAAAGCTTTGTTTCCATTCCCTCTGAAGTGTGAATTTTTTCAATTCATTCAACTCAACAGTCTCTCCTGGTGAGAACCAGTGTGTTAGGGATCCCCCTACCTCCTCCGGGTGGCGTCGGTGCCCAGGGGACACTCCTATCCTCCAGTGATGGGTAGCAAGACACTCCACACGTGGCCCCTTCTGCTGTCCCCCTGCCACCACGTCAAGAAGGCCATCAGACCTAGCCAAGACCAGATGCCTTTGACGTCCACTGCAGACTGTCCAGGAAGGCAGGACTCAGCATCACCCTCTTGGCTTGGGCGAGACACAGAGACCGCCCCCAGGGGCTAGTCTGTCCTCTGCTGACTGGTCCCACCTCGGCTCTCTTAGCCCTGCTGCACCTCTCTCCAGCCCCTTCCTTTGACAGAAAGTCCTCCCCCCGACACAGGTATGGGGTTCGTACTGATCTGCCAGACAGATCCTTCACCCACACACCCACCAGCCACGGGAGGCCTGCCTTCTGTCCAAATTTGCCACACTGCCGTTTCCCTGCCCCTGCGCTGACTCGTCCCGCAACTGGGCCAGTGTTGTCCCTTTCTTTCTGCTTCTTTCTCAGCCCATCCACACTGTTTACAAGGCCTGGAAAAGGCCATGGCATGGAGCACTGAGACCCAGGGTGCCTCCCACGCATGTCTGCCCAAGGGCCCTCCGCCACCCTGCAGCTTCTCACTGTCCCCTCTCATGAGCCTATTCTTACCATTCCTGTCCTCATGCCCTGCTCTGTGACTCATCGAAACCCTGGGATTTCTCTGAAAGGAAGCCTAAGGAATATGGGAAACACTGCTTTCTCAAACAAAAGCTAAGCATTCAAGATGTGGCCTCTCCGAGACTCAAGGGAGCCAGACTGGCTCCTCGAGGCTCAGCTAGCTGGCGGTGCTTCTTTGTTCCGAGTGGTGCCACCCTTCCCCAGAAGCTTCGAGACTGGATCCAGGGCCCCGTGAGCTCTAAACGGTCTTGTATTCAAGGTGCTGAACACATGATCTGAATACTTTCACAGGGCCAGCTCCAGGGAGGCGCCCGTCGTGTGACAACCACATACACTGGGGGGCTGCTTGCTCTAAGGGACCCTGGGCTCTGGCAAGAAGGGCTTCCGGGGAAATTAGGTTTCCAGCTCGAACAACCCACACATTTTTAGGAAGCAGCTTAAAGCGCAGTCCGACCTTGCGCTTCAGAGGATGTTGAGAGGTACGACACAGGACATGGCCTTGACTCTGCCCGTCCTCAGCTGGTACTCTACGCAGGAACTAATTTCCCATTTCAAAGGATTTAGAACTCCACATCACAGAAGAGCCTGCTAGTTGTCCCTTGATATTTGTCTTCCCCGCCTTCCTCAGCAGTAGACCCTCCACATATCAATGGGAACACAGCCAGCTAGGGTCACGACCACACTTCCCAGCCCCTCACGATAAAATGTGGCTACACCACTGAACTTTGGCCAACAGTGTGCAAGAGGAGATGACACTTGCAACTTCAGAATCCTGCAAGAGAAGCAGTGGGAGCCTCTTCCTCCCATCCTCTTACCTAATAGAATGAGGATGTGAGGGCTGGAGGTCAAGCAGCTATATTGAACCATGAAGTAAAAGCCTTGTGTTGAGGATGGTAGAGCAACAAGATAAATTGCTGGTGGTTATGGAACCACCGGAACAGCTTTAGGCTGCTTACCCGAACACGTACCTAGGTTAAGCCACTGCTGTTGGGAGTGTCTGTCTCTCTCAACTAAACCCAGTTCTAATAATGACAGGCCACATGGTGCAGCCACTGAAGATGGTATTCCTGCAAAGGGAACACAGCTGGAGGCTGCAGCCCAAGTGACACTTCCATTTCGCCAACTGCTAGGGATGTTCAGCTTCAAGACTGCTCACCTGCTTCTCCTGGCATCATACATACATGGACATGTTACGATGCAGTATGGAAAGGATTTTTTTTTTCTGTATACTCTTTTGTGCCTTTTGAATTTTGAAACATGAATGAACTGCCTATTCAAAACATAGACAGCTGAAAATAAAAAAAGCAAAATGGGAAATAAATGCTAAATTCATGACAGTGATTTTTCTCAGAATTCTAAGAGCAGGAACTCAGGCGGGAGTAACATTTTACATGTTATAGCTAAACAACAAGGCACAAAGAAGAACAACTGTCATTTCTGGGCGCTGAATCCATGGGGGTTCATCATGTTGTTCTTTGTACTCCTCTGTGTGGTTTTATGTTTCTCAAAATTAAAAGCCTGCACATGAAGCAGTGTCGAAGCTCAGGCTACAACCCAGGCTTCAAGCTCCTGAAACAAGAAGGGACCCAACCAGACAGCCAGGCCCAAGAACTCCCAAGCTGAGATGTGGGATGGAGGGACATCTTTACCTCACATTCGTCTAAGTGTTCATTTCGTGTCATTTTGCTGGTTGAAACCTAGAGTAATCATGCCGTTCCCCAGCGTGGGCCCAGCCTCTCTCACACAGTTGTCCCCTTTCCTAGAGTCTCAAATGCAGATAAAAATCCAGGTTCTGCATTTGACCTCTCTTGCCACCTGAAGTGGGGGCTCTCCATTACTGACACCCATCAAGGGCTTATAACTACCATTGGGGATAAAAGTCCTGGCTCCCTATGCAGCCTTCTCTGACACCACTGGCAGGGACACTGGGGCCTCATAGAGTCTCGAAATCCCACTTAGGCCTTTGCCAGATTTTTCTGTGGCATTTACCTACAGTAAAGATGTTATTGCCTAAGAATTTTCTCTTTGGTCTTCTGGCTAAGAGAGCAGGCTTTCTTTGGGGCTTTTCTGTGTGTACCCATTGACATCTCTGAGTTGCTGGCTGCTTCTGCTCTAATTCTGGGACACGAGAAAATTCAGGAAGTCACATCATGTCATTCTTTGGGTCTCAAAGTACCTCACCAGTATGTCTTTTCTCTGCCTTTTAGAACCTAGATAGATACATAGATGATAGCTAGATAGGTAGGTAGGTAGGTAGGTAGGTAGGTAGGTAGGTAGATGATAGATAGGTGAATGATAGATATAGATAGAGGATGATAGATGATAGATTATATATGTTATATATAATATATGGATAGGTAGATATTCCATATACATATACAGATAAAGAAATATCTATATATCTGTCTCTATCTCTGTAAAACACCCAGGGTTTTCCGTGGTACTTAGCAGGAGGAATAGGGAAAATTAGGTCTGTTCCGCATCCCCCAAAGGAGAAGCACTCTCTCTAGAGGATTACTTTTATTTGACCCAAGCTGCTTTTGGACGCAGCCACTCTTAACCCCGTATGGGCAGCAACATTCCCTTCGTT
Organism: Macroglossus sobrinus; assembly: GCA_004027375.1. Classification (NCBI taxonomy): domain Eukaryota; kingdom Metazoa; phylum Chordata; class Mammalia; order Chiroptera; family Pteropodidae; genus Macroglossus; species Macroglossus sobrinus. The sequence goes on from PVKZ01003189.1 coordinate 146,622, forward strand.
CAACTTAAGGGAGGCTCCGTGCTGAAAGACCTCGGGCACTGTCTCAAGAAAATTGGACAGAACGTGACCGTATCAAGTCCCTTATGCTCCCGGCCTCTGCTAACAAACCCCAACTCAGACCATGCCCTCCTGACAGGCTAGTTCTGAGTTTCCCCAGCAAGAAGAACAAGACACCCCTCAGAAAGCCAGTGTCATCTGTTTGAGGGCCCATACGAGAAGCCAGACGACTGACACTCTTTCCTCTGCAATTACCTCTTTGGCTCTTTTTCAGCTTGTTTAGGGTAACTGCTCCTTGGAAGGCCACTATGAGCTGCATGCGACTGGTTTTGTTCTGCATGGGGCTGGCCTCCCTTCAGGTTTAGGCCCACTGTGGGGCCTTGTCAGATGGAGTCGAGTGACAGAAGGGGGACCCGAGCCAGGAAGTGGAGCCCCACGAGCTCCTGCCTCAGCCCTAACTCTGCGCATGTCCTGACGGATCTATCACATTGTCCCCATGCCCTCAGGCCGGTCCTCACATGCTCTCTTTTCACACTCAAGCCTTGCTCATCAATCTGGTTCTGAACTTCCCTGCTTAAGAACTAGTGTACAGTTCTACATCCAGCTCCTCCACATGCCAGCTTTGGGGCAACAATGCTTCTTGTCCTTCAGTATCTATTTCTATTGTAAAATGAAGATTTGATATATGAGGTCATAGCTACATGGACCTCCCTGTGAGATGGCATCTATCGCTGGAGAATTGATGGCTCCAGGATGGAAAACAATAATTTCTCCTTGGATCCCAGGGGTATTGACTCCCAGTTGCCTGGTGGGACCTGCTAGGTCGTCATTGTTCTTCACATCCTCATGTACATACCAGAACTTTGTAGAACCACCCCCTGAATACACTGCTTATTGTCGAATCCCTACTGTAGGTCCACCTCTGGGGGAACATGAACCCAGAGACCCTGATTCCAGGGCAGCTACCAGAGTCCTCTTTCCATGTGGCTTCTCCCATGTTGGAGCCACAGCAGGACCGAGGGGGAGGGAAGCCAGCTTCGCCCACACAGTCAGCCGGGGAGTCAGGACTGCAAGGCAGCCAGAGGTCAAGCACTGCCAAGAGTGTGACTGTCCGATGTGGCTCCAGTGGCTGCTGCAGAAAAGGGCCTCCCGGGCCGTTCTGTGCTCATAGCCACTTTACGAAAGCCCCCTTCTTTAACCCAGCTTATTCAGGCCAGAGCCCCAGAAGAAAATAAAAGGATAGGGTGAGGGGTGGAGCAAAACAAGCCCAGTTATACCCACTAGAAAAAATTATTTCCTCCTTAAGTTGACTTCCCAGGGGAGATATGCCTCATGGAAGGGCAAACCATAGCCTTAGAATCATGCTGTGTGCCTTACATGCTATATATGCGCATGCAGATACATGCTGTATCTGTTTCATGCTACACATGTTATATGCTATGTGCTTCATATTGTTATATGCCATATGTATCATGTGTCATGCTGTATGTACCTGTAGCATGTATGTGTTATAGGCTATAGGTGTTGTGTTATTCATTGCATGGTATATATGTTACATGCTATACACATTTTGTGTATTACATACTATAATATTATTCACTATGTGCTACATGCTCTATATATTACACATCATGCATGTTCTATACAATGTAAGTTACATATTATAGGCATGTGCTGTGTGTGTACACATGCTACATATTTCACACTGTGCACCTTTTACACTCCATGTTACATATTGTGTGTACCGTGCTATACTTGTTATACACCATGTGTGTTACCTGCAGCTCCTTACAGACACTGAGTGGTTAGCTGAATCCATTCTCCCAGGAGGAGGAACCAGTGGTGGAGCAGGCCACGCCCTCTCTAGCTCTGAGCTCCCTTTACTTCCAGCTGTAGTGGCTTCAAGACCCCAGCACAGGCCCACAGAGCCTTTTAGGGGCAGGGCGGGTGGCCTGTGCTGCTAGCTGGGCCTGATGAGCATATGGCCTGCAGTGAGTGGCCTTTGTGCTCCTTTTTATCTGTGTCATATTAATGTATCATAACTTCTCTATCCCTTCTCCTGTTATTGGACATTGAGTTGTTTCAAATTTTTAGTTCTTTATGAATACATAATTGCTACCAAATTATTTATGAGGACATATATTTTTATTTTTATTGGGTAAATACCAAAGAGTGAAATTTCTAGGCCATATAAAAGTACATTTTTTTCCCTTTTTCATCCCCCCGCCCTCCACTTCCACCCTGACCTACAGATGTTGCTGTATCCCCTTAAGAACCGGATCTCTGGAGGTGGGGCATATCCTCCCACAAGCTCGTGGCGCACACCTGGGTATGGTCTGTGCCTCCACCTGGGCCACGAACCCAGCACCTTCTGTCTGTAAAGCAGACGTGCTAACCACTACACTATGGAGCCACCCATAAAAGTACATTTTAACTTTATAATGAACTTCCACTTTTTCAAAGAGTTTGGACTAATCTACCCCCACAGGCAGTGAATGACAGTTTCCATGGCTCCACATCTTGGCCAACCTTTGTTGACGTCAATCTTTTCCATTTTAGTCATTCCAGTAGTTGAACAGTGGTATAGCAGGTCCTTGGATCATGTCGTTTCGTTAAACATTGTTTCAATATAATGATGATGATAAGAAAATTGATTCCCAGCATGTTCTCCCCGGGTCTACATGGGTTTTCTCCGGGTGCTCCAATTCCCTCCCACATCCTCAAAATGTGTGCATTGAATGAACTGGTGTTTCTGCATTGTCCCAGTCTGAGTGTGTGAGTGAGTGGCCCTGCGATGGATGGGCGCCCTGTCCGAGGTAAGTTCCTGCCTTGCTGCATTCTGAGTTGCAAGGAGTGGGTCCCGCCACACGAGACAGACCCTGAACTGCAATAAGCGGTTTGGAAAATTGTGATATTATTTGTTTTTATTAATCTTTAATATATATATAGCTCACAGTTATTTCAATGTTTAATATTAGAAGTGTTTTGAATCTTTATTCAGCTTGATTTTTGTGACCAAAAATATGCTGTAGGAACTTAACTCTTGTATACGTCAGCCTATGGTTTTTTTAAAAAAAAATATCCAGTTTATTGGGATAAATTGGTTAATACAATTAACCAATATAATTTTCAGGTGTACATTATAATTTGACATCTATATATTCTATTGTGTGTTTACCACCCCAGAAAATTGGTTTTGTTAGACTTCTTTTGCTTAAAGTTGCAGTTTTCCAAGAACCCATCAACAACGTTTAGTTAGGACTTACTGTATTACATGTGGTGTTTTATTTTTATTACCCAGATAAGTAATGATGTTGAGTATCTTTTCATATGCTATGGGTATTTGTATAAATTCTTTGTGAAATGTGCCTTTCACTGATTTTTTTAAAATTGGGTCATTTGTCTTTTTCTTATTAATGTGCAGGAATTTTTTATATATTCTTGATAGGAATCCTTTGTCAGATGTATGTATTCTGAATACCTCTCCCAGTTTTTGGCTGGACTCTCCTGATGAACTCTTTTGATGAAGACAATTTCTCAATTATAATAAAGTCTAAATAATTTTTGTTTGTTTTGTGATGTTTTTTATGCCTTTTTGGCCAAATCAGTGTAAGCATAAATGTTACATAAGACTTCCAAGAAGCCTCCTCAAAAGGATAGGGCATGCCCTTCACCTCTCTTTCTTCTATCCTGCTGCCTAGAATACAAACGTGATGGTTGGTACGATAGCGCCTGTCCTAAACAATGAGGTGATCTTGGGAATGGAGGCCACAAGATAGAATGAGCCTGAATCATCATGAAGATATCATACTAGCACGAAAACTGCCTACTTCCAGACTTCATTTACATGAGACAAGAAATAAACTTCTATCTTACATAAGCTTCTACTGTTTGGGACTTTGTTCCTCATAGCTGAACCTAATCATAACTGATATATAAAGGAAGATCTGTTAGCAAACTCATTAATTGCTTCTGTTTTCACTTCACTTTCAGAATTTCTCTAAATCAGCAGGTCTTAATTTTCATTGTCCACCAGAGTCATTTAGTGAACTTATAAAAGTGCAGATGCCCATGATTTAGGTCAGGCCAGAGTGGGAGGCCCAGGTACCCATGTTTCAGATGGGCTGTAGTCTCCCCAGGGGATGCTCCATGGGGCTGTCAAGGTTGATAATTGGTGTTTCAAATCAATCTTTCATTCTTGGTCTGAAAATATAGGCATAATGATCTAGGTGACTGAGCTTTGGCTTCTGGTGATGAAATGAAGCAATAAAAATAGACTTATGAGGTACAGATAAAACTAAACTCTTGAGTTCTCAAAATATAAACAAAACCTATCAGTCAGCAAAACGAACACATTAGCTTATTTTGTGTGCGTCCACAGTGTGGGAGGTACAGCACCCAGGCTCCAGAGCCAGAGGGTCTCTGCTCCTGGAGGAACAACCCTGAGCTATAACCTCCATGAGCCTTATTTCTCCTCTGAAATATGAATCTAGTAGAAGTAACACCTACCTAGCCCCAAGGCTGTTGAGGATCAAACAAGACAATGAGTTTTGAAGGGCCTCATATGTCACTTCCAGGTATTTCTGTAGCACAGGCCTGAAAAGATTGTGTGGCTGAGCAGCACTCTGAAGAGCCCTGTGCACAACCTTGCCAACTTCCGAGATTTGCCTGGAGCTGCCAGACCAAGGCCTAGGCCCCCCAGTCACCTGAAGCAACCATCTACAGCATCTTTTGGACCCAGATGCCTCTTAGGGAATCAAGTGAAATCCATTGATTTTCTCCCTGGAAAACACAAAGACGCAGACTCACACCCACAAAACATGCACACATCTCAGGGGTCACTGCCACCGGGAAGCCCACCCAGAGGTTAAAGTGAGAACTGTCTCACATTGTGTCACCTCCACTCAGGACCAAAGACAGCAACCACTCTAGGCAGTGGGACAGCCTGTTAAGTGGCAGAGAATAAACCAGTGAGTGATAAGTGTCTGGAGTGAGACTGAGTGTGCCTTGGGGCTCATGTCCCTGATGCTGGCCTGTCACAGGAGGCAGCTCTCCACTCTCAATATCTGTTGAAAGAAAGGAAGGAAGGAAGGAAGGAAGGAAGGAAGGAAGGAAGGAAGGAAGGAAGGAAGGAAGGAAGGAAGGAAGGAAG